>JAXQQM020076718.1:0-138835 GCA_034641835.2 Pinus albicaulis
ACCACAAAATTGTTACACCCATCAATAACGGTGCTACCTTGTAGCTTGTACAGAGTTCCAGTCTGAACTCCCCGCATTAATACCAGTGCTCCCCGAACCATCTTGCAGGCATCTTTCTCGAACACTGTTTTTACACCTGCATCATCCATCTTGCTTACAAAAATCAGATTTACGGCCCAATGTCAGGGCTGTCTGAACTTTTGAGAAGTGTTCATCTCCTCCCACCTTGCAGCTTCGACATGACCTTTCATCCCGACGATTACGGCCTTCCTATATCTAGGAAGACATCACCATCATATTTCTCATACTCGCAGAACCACTCCCTATGGGGGTGAAGTGAAAGTATGCACCTGATTCAATTAACCATGACTCATGATCTACATGTGTATTTGAAGAAGAAGCCAAATACACATCCCCACCTTCATCCGAGGTGGTTTTTGCCTCTGCAGAAGGACCTTCATCAGATCCCTTTCCTTTCTCGGGAGCTTTAGATCTGCATTCCTTTTTGTAGTGTCCTTCCTTTCCGCATTTCCAGCACACCTTTACAAACTTTCCAGGAGATTTAGATCTCCCTCTAGATTTAGATCTCCCACTCGAAACCTTGTTCTTATTTCTGTTCTGGGACCTTCCTCGTACAGATAAGGCATCTCCATTCTGACCCTCCATATTTCTCCGTCTCATTTCCTCCGACAGCAAGGCTGAGACAATGTCATCAAAATTCAAGGTAGTTGTGTTGCTACCTATTGCAATAACCAGACTGTCCCACGAGTCTGGTAGAGAACACAACAAAATGATGCACTTATCTTCATCTGAGATTTTAATATCAACAGATGACAACTGACTTACCACAGTATTGAAGGCGTTCAGATGCTCTGTCACCGAGTCTCCATCCTTCATCCTCAGGTTATACAGCTTTTTCCGTAGGAACAATTTATTCACTAGAGACTTAGATTGGTACAAAGTCCCTAGCTTTTCCCACAAGTTCTTCGTTGTAGCTTCCCCAGATACATTCAACAATACTGAATCTGAGACACACAACGGTATTGTGCTCTTAGCCTTCCGATCCAGTTTCTTCCAGTCTTCATCTGACATCACCGTTGGTTTAGTACCTGGATCTACCACGATCCACTGATCTTTATCCACCAACAGATCCTCCATCTTGAGTTTCCACAACTCAAAACTCTGACCATTAAATTTCTCGATCTCTATCTTTCCGCCGCTCGCCATCTTCTTTCACCGCAAGAATCGATCCCGTAGATCTCCCACTGAACAGGGTCTACCACAGGCCCGAGCAAAAAACCCTCAACAACAAAGGCGTCCCCTTGAAGCTGAAACAACTCTGATACCAAATGTAGGTTTAAACCTGAACATAAATATCTACACACGATTCTTATAACAAAAAATAAACAATAGCAAGAGCATAAAACATAAAACAGATAAACACAGAGATTTTCCCCTGGATCCCAAATCGGGATGACCAGCTTGATTTTTCATTATTTTCTTTTTAGTGTTACAACACATATATATACATGCCGAAGCATACATAAACCCCAATCCATTAACCCTGGATTAGAACATAACCGTAGTTCCCTTGACCGGATCTACAAAATACCAGGGGCCGAAAACCATCGAACCCCAAAACCATATGCAAAACCATGCACAAAACCATGGGCGGATCCGCCTATGAGTGGGTCCGCACAAAAAACAAATTTTGGCCGGGGCGCTGCCCCGGACCCCAACGGTGGGGACTGCTTCGCCCCTCGTGACCCCCCAACTATGCCCGACGCAACATACAGCGCGTGGGGCCAATCTTGGAAATAATATAACACATACCCAACAGTTAGGTCCTTATATTACTAGTATAGTCCCTTATTGTTGTTAGAGTAACCCCCTTATTGTTATTTTTGTACCCTTGTAACCCCCATATTGTTATCATTGTGCCCTTAAATTATTATTGTTAGGTCGGCTAGGATTACATTGTGGCCTCATGGACTCCTATATATAGAAAGGAGGTTTTGTCATTTGAATCATCGAAGAATTGTTCATTCATGTAATGTATTGGAGGTTTCCCCCTCGAAGTGGCTTATTTCTAAGGCGTTGATATCTCTTTTCTTCTCTTTTTGGAGCTGGTTTCATAACATTTGGTGTCAGAGGTTTGGATTCTAGGGTTTCACTGCACCAAACAGGTTATCGTGGAATTTTCACTATAATGTTTTTTCTACAAAGGTTCAGAAGCTGAAATTTTTAGAGCACGAAGCTGAAATACTGAAGAACATCTTCGTAAAAGTTAAGAGTTTATTTTGAAATAGTTTTTGAGATATGATCTGTGGAAGTTAGGTCTTTTTCAGGCTCCCAAATTTCATCTCAAAGAGATGATTGTGGGAAAATCTTCATAACTCTCTCTCTGAGCATTGGATTGAAATTCTGTAAAAAGTGGCTGGAAGTACATGGAAGATAGTGTCATTTCTATAAATTTCAGAGCCAAAGAAACAAACAGTAACACGTGGAAAGTTGTACAAGTTCGATTTACTGAACCATTCCGTAATTAGGTCATTGTGGGAGATTGGATAGAACTTTCACTTGAAGAATCCAAATCAGGTCAGACCTGTGGCATTCATAAGAGGATTCAAAGGCCTACTGCAGGGAAAAATTTCAAATATTGAAAATTTAAAATCACATAGATAATTCAGTTTCAATATCGAGCTCCTCAAAAGCAATAAAAAGGTGTGTATTTTTTTCGAATTACATAAGTCTCGTTTGAAAAAAATTAGTTTGAATTTATTCCAAGGGCATATTGAAGAATAGATATCAGTATTGGGTTCTAAAATGCCTCCTAAAAAGAATTCAACACCAATTAAGCCTTCAAAAGACTCTACTATGACTCATCAAGATGAAGAAACACAACATGATATATCAAAATTACAAGAGCAAGTGCACCAAATTTTGCTATCACAAAGAGAAACAAAAAATGAAATGGAAGTTTTCAAGAAAGGTGTGGAAACTAAGATGGATGGTTTGAAGAAAGGCGTGGAAGCTAAGATGAATGGTTTGGAAGCTAAGATTGATGGCATGGAAGTGGGCATGGAAGCTAAGATGGATGGCATGAAGAAGTCAAGATGATGACATGGGAAGCCAGACTGACAGTACTAGGGACAAATAGAAAATAATGATTGATTTAAAATGATAATAAGAAATGTTTCCTAATGGCAAAAAGATAGTAGAGGAAACTCATGATGAGAATAAAATACATGTTAATCATGATTTCATAAACTATAATGTTGGATTGAAGAACCACCATATTCCAAAGATCGATATGAGTAATTTTGATGGCAAGGATCCCGTAACATGGATACTACAAATGGAGCAATATTTTGATCTCAATAATGTTCAAAACACACAAAAGGCACGCATTGCAAATTTTACATTTAGAAAAAAATACATTTGTATGGTATCGATGGCTTTGCTCCCGTAAAAAAATTGTCACTTGGTCAATTTTACGAAGGAAATGATAGCACATTATGAGGATACAAAGAGCAACACCTTCTTTAATCAATTGATAAATCTCAAACAAATGGGTTTAATGGCGGAGCACATTGAGGACTTCCAAAAATTGAATATAAGGGTAACTGATATTCCAGAGGAACACATGATTGATGTCTTCATAGGGACTTTAAAGAATAACATCCAACATGAATTTCACATTTGGTTAATGGATTCATTAGAGAAGGCATTCAGGCTGGAAAGAAAAATTGAATGTAAAATTATGGCGAAAAGGAAGCTTACCACTCACATCTATAAAGATGGAAGTATACATTCTAGATTGCCAAAACTAATGTAAGTTTGACACTACAATAATTAAGAAAAATACAGCAAAAGGGCTTTTACAATATCAGAGGAAAAATACACTAAAGGTCATATGCACCGAAAGGAAGTTATTTTACATAGATCAGAAGATGAAGAAGGAAACTTCAGAGGAGGCACAGGCCAGGATCCTACAAGAAGAACAAATAAGTCCAACATATTGTATGTAATGCATTTGCAGGAATAACCACTCCTCAAACTCTCAAGATAGAAGGACATATCAGGAAGAAAAAGGTAATAGTGTTGATTGATTCAGGTAGCACCCATAATTTTATTCATTGTAAGGTAGCCAAGGAATTGAATTGTTTCCTATACCCAACACCAGAATGTCAAGTGATGGTTGCAAATGGAGGAACTATAAATTTCTCTGGAAAATGCCATAATATCAAGCTAGCCATGGGGGAATATGTATTGAATAGTCTAATGCTTTCCATCCCAATGGGAGGTGCTGATATTGTACTAGGAGTACAATGGTTACAATCTTTGGGGATGGTAACTTTTAATTTTCAAGAACTTTTCTTGAAATTTTTTTTGGAAGGAAAGGAAATCAAATTACGGGGTATCATAGGGAAGCCAAGAAAGATAATAAGCTCTAATGTCATGAAAAATCTCCTGAATAAAGAACAACATGGCGTAATTGCACAATTATTCTCACTAGAAGTTCCAACATCAAAATCATCTATTTCTGCAGATCTCCAACAAGTCTTGGACAATCATTCCAAGGTGTTTGAAACTCCCAAAGGACTCCCACCTATTCGTGATCATGATCATGCTATTCATTTGATTCCGGGAAGTGTTCCTCCAAACATCAGGCCTTATAGATATCCTTACGTCCAAAAGAGTGAAATTGAATGTATGATTGCAGAAATGTTAGAGGCGGGTATAATTCAACCTAGTCAAAGTTCTTTCTCTGCTCCTGTAGTATTGGTACACAAGAAGGATGGATCATGGTGAACGTGTCCTGATTATAGGGAGCTCAATAAGCTCACCATTAAAGATAAATTTCTCATTCCTATGATTGATGAATTATTGGATGAATTACATGGAGCAATTTATTTTACCAAGTTGGATCTTCGTTCAAGATATCATCAAATTAGAATGAAGACTGAAGATATTCTGAAAACAGCATTTCAAACTCATGAGGGTCATTATGAATTTTTGGTCATGCCTTTTGGCCTTACCAATGCACCTTCTACATTTCAAGGGTTGATGAATTCCATTTTCAAACCATTCGTTAGAAAATTTGTGCTAGTATTTTTTGATGATATACTAATCTACAGCAGGTCTTGGAAGGATCATGTTCTACATGTTGACAGGGTGCTCAAACTATTGGAGGAGAAACAATTATATGAAAACACATACAAATGTTTCTTTAGAGTACAAGAGGTGGAATATCTCCGTCATATTGTATCTCACGAGGGTGTTAAGGTAGACCCTAACAAAATCAAAGCCATTAAGGAATGGAAAGTCCCCACAACCATAAAGCAGTTGCGCAGATTTCTCGGGTTAACAAGGCATTATCGCAATTTTTTTAAGAATTATGGGAGAATAACAGAACCTATAACAACATTATTGAAGAAATATGCATTTTCATGGACTCCTAAAGAAACTAAGGCCTTTGAACATATAAAAGAGGCAATGTACCTAGCACCAATCTTAGCTATGCCAGACTTCACAAAACCATTATTCTGGAAAGTGATGCCTCAGGAAATGGAATTAGTGTTGTTTTAATGCAAGAAGGAAGACTCATTGCTTTTGAAAGTCGTTCAATAAAAGGAACGTATTTACAAAAGGCTATTTAAGAGAAGGAAATGTGGGCAATACTACATGCACTATAGAAATGGAGACCTTACCTAATGGGAAGACACTTCAAGGTAAAAATTGATCGTGATAGTCTTAAACAATTTTTGGAACAAAGACTATCTTCAGAAGAGAAACAAAAATGGGTCACAAAGATGTTGGGTTATGAATTTTAAATTGTCTACAAAAAAGGGAAGCTAAATGTTGTTGCAGATGCACTCTCAAGAAAGGATGAAGAGGTGGAAGCATTTCTTTATGCCATTTCAATTATCGAACCAGATTGGATAACCGAAGCAGGGGATGAATGGAAGAAGGACGAAGAAGTGTGGAATCTTATTCAAAATTTGCAGCAAGATCCTAGTACATCTAATACATTTAGTTGGAAAAATGATTCCTTATGGCACAAATATCGCTTATATATTTGCAAGAATTGCCAACTGAAATAAAATATTCTTTTGGAACTGCACACTTCTCCTTTAGGAGGACACTCAGGATTATTAAAAACTTACCACAGGGTGAAGAAAGATTTTTTTTGGGATGGCCTTAAATCTGATATTCAAAATTTTGTGGCGGAATTTTTGGTTTACCAGCAAAATAAAGTGGAGAAAATTAAGACCTCGGGTCTTCTACACCATTTATCCATTCCAAGTCAATGTTGGGAGGAGATTTCAATGGATTTTATCACAGGTTTACCTAAGTTCGAAGGAAGGAGTGTCATCATGGTGGTAGTTGATAGACTTACCAAGTATGCACACTTTTGTGCATTATCTCATCCATTTAAAGCAAGTACAATTGCTACTGCATTTATGGAAACAATTTAAAAGATAAATAGAAACCCGAAGATTATTGTAAATGACAGAAATCCCATTTTTATAGGAAATTTTTGGACAGAATTATTTTCTTGTTTGGGTACTCAACTAGCTCATAGCTCATCTTATCATCCTCAATCCGATGGTAAAACAGAGATAGTGAATAAATGTTTGGAAGGATATCTTCATTGTTTTGTATTTGATAAGCAAGCACAATGGGTCATGTGGTTACCTCTGGCTGAATGGTGGTATAACACTTCCTTCCATACTGCAGCAAAAATGACACCATTTATGGCACTTTATGGATATCATCCACCATCCATCACATATTCTTTAAGGGAAAAATCTAGGTTTCAATCAGTGGAGAATCACATTGAGCATCAACAGGAAGTTCTCCATGTCTTAAAGGATAACCTAAATTTGGCACAAAATCGAATGAAATAACAGGTAGATCAACATCGCAGTGAGAGAAGTTTTGATGTGGGAGACTGGGTATTTTTAGGGCTAAAACCATACAAACAAATGTCCCTCAAGCAAGCTAAGAAGGATAATAAATTATCACCAAAATACTATGGTCCTTACAAGTTTTTGCAAAATATTGGTACTATGGCATACAAATTGGAGCTTCCTGCTTCTTTGCGAGTGCATCTAGTTTTCCATGTTTCATGCTTAAAAAAGGTTATAGGGGAAAAAATTCCAGTTCAAACAATATTGCTAGAACTTGATGAGGAAGGAAAAACCATATTGGAACCTGAACCAGTCATAGAAACAAGAACTTGACAACTATGAAATTGATCAATTTTAGAGTATCTCATCAAATGGAAGAACTTACCCACAAAATATTCTACATGGGAGGATGAGAATTTTATACAAAAGCACCTGGAGCTACTCAAGCGTTGAGGACAACACCTTTTTGAAGGAGAGGAGCATTTTAGGTCCTTATATTACTAGTATAGTCCCTTATTGTTCTTAGTGTAACCCCCTTATTGTTATTTTTGTACCCCTGTAACCCCCATATTGTTATTATTGTGCCCTTAAATTATTATTGTTAGGTCGGATAGGATTACATTATGGCCCCACTAGGATTACATTGTGGCCCGATGGACTCCTATATATAGAAAGGAGGTTTTTTCATTTGTATCATCGGATAATTGTTCATTCATGTAATGTATTTGAGGTTGTCCCCTCAAAGTGGATTATTTCTAAGGCATTGAAATCTCTTTTCTTCTCTTTTTGGAGCTGGTTTCACAACAATCAACCATTAATTTCCTCCATCACTCAAGTGCTCTCCAATAAACCCAAAAGCACAATGGAGTTTAGATTTCATATAAATCACTAGACTATGTGTGACCATATACAAACATATTTATATGGTGACCTGACTCAACTAGTATGGCTTTTCAAAAACATAAAGCAGTGTGCAGATACTTTGGTTATTACATCAATAATTGGAATGAAGGGCCATCATTTCTGCCTTCTTTTTTTCCTACAGTATTTCTATTCTTATAAAAAACATAGATTTATTTTGAAGTCAAGGGCGGGGATTATTTTCCCTTGGTTCCATAGAAATCGGATCACAAGTCATACTATATTTTACATTCTTTAAAATATATATGGAATCTAAAATTTCCATAAATTTTACTTTAATTATTTTTTTCCACATTAATTTCCATATATTTTAGTTAATTATTGTTTTCCACATTCCCCACTCCTGGAGTTACTTTGCACCGAGCTCGATGCAAATGCTAGTTTTTAACCCAAACAAGAAAATGATGAAACTTCAAAGGAGTGCCATTTACAAATCGGTTGACAAAACAGAGTGAAACAAGTATCGTTGAAAAGCTTATGAAAAACCAGATTCAATGAAACAATCAAAATAGAAATCCGATAAAAAATGAAAAATGGCAAAATTACAAAATAATTAACTTAATCAAAATCCTAAAAGGTGTTTAGCCAAAAATTTTGTAGAAAGGGTCCCCATTATTTGAAGTACATTTAAGTCAAAAATGTCAGGGTTTTGTTTTACCACAACAATGGTGACATGCAGGAGAAGAACCAGTTATCTCTAATTAAAGATAATGAACTTAAATTTGCCCAAAGTTTTAAAAATAATGGAAATCACAAAATTGTCTAACAGTAAAAAATTTCCATAAGTTCCACATAGATAGATTAAGCAATATGAGTTTGTAAATATAAGTACTTAAAACAGACTCGAGTAAAAGTGATGGATCCAAATTTGGGGAAATTTGTTTTTTAAATTTTCCTCGTGAAAAATAGAAGAAGGTAGAGATAGGAGTTTTTGATAAGGAATATATCCATTTTGTGATTTTATCTGACATTTCTTTGCTGCCAGCGAGCCTGAACAATACCTCGACGAAGTTGTCATTTATGCCATACAAGTCTAGTCGTGCTGCTAGCGAGTGTTCACAGCCCTGACGGGTTTACTTGTATTTCCCATGCTTCCTCTTTTTCACTCTTTTGATAAGCGCATTTGAAAGATTTTAGTTTATGATATATTTGTGTGAAAGAGTTGGGATGTTAAAAGAGATTTATGTTTAATGGACATAATACTCTTATAATATTTACTCCAAATTATTTCCCAAAACTATCAACCACGGGTTTTTTATGCAGAGGGATGAGAGGGATTCATTGTATTAAACTCAAATCAGTTCTTTCCTTAAAAAATTCAACTCAATCACTTAGAAAAGATGTGTGTTTCTCTATGAAAAATATTTAAAGCAAGATGAATTTATGGTTCCATAAAGATCCGCCTTTAATGATAAATGAAATTCACTTAAATGTATAGAGTAACAGATTTCCCATGTATGTCAACAACTGCAAGGTAAGAAAAAATCATTTCACATAAGTTATGGAAAAGTTACCAAAATCAAATCAAAACTGAAAACAAAAAGAAAATAATTCCTAAACTGAATTAAGAAAAGAAATCAATGAATAAAAAATGAAGAAAAAAAAACTAAAAGAAAAACAAAATTTAAAAGCTAAACTCTAACAAGATTGTTTATATGAATTTCTCAACAAAGGTTTATAAAATAAAAGAAGCAGATGTACGTTCATTCCTATGTTGAGATTTTAAAATTTTATCTTGTAGAATGATAAGAAATGAGGCCCTCAAAATGTAGAGGGTGAAATAGAAGTTATGATAGATAATCTGTTTAAAGAGAAGTCTCTGTCTATTGCAAATTTTCTTCTTCAAGACAAAACATGCATAAAAGCATCTTAACTATTTTATAATAAGAGTAATGCTTAAAGAAACATACTACAGGTTTTGAAACTCCCCAGACTAGCTAAATTGATGACGCTCATTACTACTTCTCTTTCAAGAATCTAAAAGAGTAAAAAAAATGAATTTCAAAAACTGATCTGGTAGAGGTGTGAAAAGTTTATGAAAACCTGTAGAAACAGAGTTCAAGATCAGCAAAAATTAAACTGAAACAAAAAGTAAAGAAATATAAATAAATGAAAGTGGGCATATAAAATTTACCATTGGAGA
Source organism: Pinus albicaulis (assembly GCA_034641835.2). Taxonomy (NCBI): domain Eukaryota; kingdom Viridiplantae; phylum Streptophyta; class Pinopsida; order Pinales; family Pinaceae; genus Pinus; species Pinus albicaulis. Next base: position 9,982 of record JAXQQM020076718.1, read on the forward strand.
ATTGCATTCCATATTACCTTAAAGGTATTATTTTCTCCAGTACAAGTTAACCTCTTTCCTTAATTAGAATTAAAAACATGAAGAAGTTTTATTGACCCAAAATCATTATTTATTAAATCTAAAATAAAACAAGCAGTTTAACTAAAATAAAGCATTGTTTCATGTTCAAGGAATCATGAATAAATCGAATCTATTAGAAATGAGGATGAATATACGCTTATTTATGAATTGTAGTGATGAATGTGCTTTTTTGCTTCTTCTATTCTGAATTTATATAAGCCCCAAAGTATTGAAGTTGATTCAAAATCCCAAAAATTGTAACAGTATATAAAGAGGATTTGAATCTCTATATGATAAGTATGAAGAGAAATTCAAAATAAAAGAAAATTAAAAAATATGAATTAATCATTGCTACATTGTCTTGCTAAATTTTTTGCATCGCGAGATTCTTTGCCATGCATAACTTAAAATCTGCGACTTTCACTTTTGCCGATATGTGATTAAGCATTTTATATAATACTTAAAAGATAATGGTGGAAAGTCAAATATCGAAGTTTATCACATCAAAATATCTTGAAGACAAAGCTTCATTGGAGTTTAGCAATGCGATATAATTACTGTGATGGCAATGTCGCGAGATGAGCATGTGCGATGGGAAACTGCAAAGGGATGAATGCGATATCGGAGAATAGTCATATTGAAAGATTAAAGCTTGTGAATGAAATGAAATGTTGATATTATTCTTGCAATAATGAAAATGTGATAAATGATTGATGCAACGTGACTGCAGATATCCAAATATACACACGAAACTTTGGTTTTACGTCCCACACAAAAGGTGACCAAACATGAACGGTTTTCAGTTTGCATCTTTTATAATTTACCTTCTCGCAGATTTCACAACCTAATATTTTTTGCAATTTTTCGATTTCGCGATTTCATAATTCGCAACGAACTCTACACCACTCGTTGCAACTTTTAACATTTAAAATATTACTTATCTCATTCGATATACGATTTGTGTATCATCGCATCGCAATCTCCTTACCTTATCTTTTATCGCATCGAAAATAATATAACTTACCGGGTGAGGTCTTAACAATAACCACTAAAATTTCCGATATGAAAAACTTCATTGGGTGTGATTCCATCGTTGATATCATTTAGATCTAATGGTCCTCATTGCTCCCTTACTCTTCTGCTTCGCATCGCAATTCAAATAACTTATTGTGTATTGATATGCCGATTAAGAATGGACCCGATAATTTTATTATATGGATTTAATCTCATATCGGATCCAGAACATTAGGACTTTTTAAACCTATGCCCCTACCATTATTGTTATTGAATGGATGCGACATTTTTATGAATCTTGATTTAAATTTTATATCGGTTTCAGAATTGTGTGGTCATATCAATATTTAGAGAAATCAACTATCGGATATATGAAATGTGAAATGCGATATGCTACCTAGAATTTTGTGAGAGAATGAGTGAAAAAGAACATCAAAGGTATTGCATCAACAATTTTATCAGTAAATACTAAGATTCGCTTCTGATGGAATATTTCGATACAAATAGTTGTGATACGGATGATGCGATATTAGACAGAAGAATCATTGGAAATCAGAGGGAATGAGAATATTGGGAGATTAGAGATATTTGGTGTATGTTTATTTCAAAGCGTCCGATATGTGAATTGTGATATATGATGAAACATATGTGAGTCCGATGATTTCTTAAAGTATTCAATTAAAAAATAAGGGATTGATTTAAATTTTATTTTTGAATAAATAACCCTTTAATATTTTAATTAACTGTCAGAATATCTAATCGAAAGTAATTTTATCATAATTTTCTTGTAAATAAAGTTATGAAATATAATGATCTAATATAAATGTTCCGAGATTTTTTTAAGATAAATGAGGATTGCAATGAATAAAAGAAAAATTAAATAATCTTCAAATTTCAGATGAAATCATAAATACTTTTCTGAACATGTTGCGGATTTGAAAAGATCTAGCTACTTGCTTATCTTGAGTCTTCATAATCAAGTTAATGAAGGCCTGCAAACAAAATAAAAAATAGAAATAAGAAACAACATTTTAAAGTAAATTAAACAATAGATGACGATGAACATGTAAACACATACTTGGAAGAAAATTGACTGTAAATTTTACCTCTTTAAAGCTTCAGGCTCTCCCAAATTTTCTCAAAATTTGCATATGTTCAACATCACCTATTTATTCTAATCTAAAATGCTAAGTAATGAATTTTTTCAAATTGCATCTTTTCTAAAATTACATTAGAACACTAGAGTGGTAAAAATGAGTTCTTATAATTACTTGGGAACCAAAAATTGTCAAGTGGTAGAAAATTCTTTGAATTTCATGTATGATAATTGTTATGAATTGTGAAAAACAAGAAAATTGAAGGCTTGACAAATAAGTAAGATCTGATAATTTAAGAACTTCTAAAATTCTTTAGGATACTTTTCTATAATTGAAATGGGATTCTCAAAAGAAATTGGATTCATTACTTTTTTTATTGAAAATATGAAATAATGAAATCATTGCAAACATAAAAGAAAATTAATCTATTCCTATTTCTAACTCAATAAAGGAAATATGACTAGGTATAGTCATACTTCCAATGTAACCATGTAAGCATTTTAATTCATGCATGTATATACATGTCAAACATTAGTAAAAATGAAAATATAATTAAACTAAGAAAGCTAAATCTGTAAGTAGAATGTATTTTCATTGTTAGTAGCTTATTCACCATTACCTTCTCTTGAATTGTCCTTTCCAACTGAATTTCAATTGAATCATAGAAATATGGATGGATTTCCATTATTGAGTGAGATAGGTTTAAAAAAGAAGATGACGGGCTAGGTTGTAGAAATGATCTTTCAGAAATGATGGCCTGTGTGATTTTGTTAGTGTTATGTTTAAGTGCTAAATTATTAACAATCTTCCATGTAGTAAAATTTTCCAATGTCTTTCAAATGGATTAATGAAAAATGGATGGAAGTCCGATAGATTCAACTGAAGATTATTAAATGAATTAGATTGCTGGTCATAAAGTGAAAATATAATCTCTTGTTGGTATTTCTCTTGCGAAGTAAGAAGTAATTGATAAGGAATGAACATCAATTGAAATTTGAAGTTCAATAATTCTTGATGTTCACAACTATAATTTGAAGCTTCATTTTCTCATTGAGTCAATGCATCAATTGAGTGTTTAATATTGAAATTTTCAATATGCCAGCACAACGTATCTAAATATTTTACACTAAAAAAAGAAAATAAATCTGAAGTTAAAAATAAATGAAACAAAATTCAGTTTATACTAGTGTTACAATTATTATGACCACACAATTGAGACTGATTTATAACAATTTCCTTTTCACAAGAATTGGGCAGAATAATGCAATTAAAATGATTGTTGATACCCACTTGTGAATTCGACAAAAGAATATGACTCTAAATGGGAATTCAAACTTGATCATCATATAAATCATAGATTGGAATGGTTTCTTGAATGTTGAAATCATGAATGTGATTAATTGTTTGAAAATGAGAATTATTTGAAACAATTTCTGAATTAGATTGTTCTTCATTTTCACATGTGATTTGACTTTGATTATGAGGATTCAACAAATCAATATCCTCAATGTCAAAGTAGTTATCATAAATGACCTCATGACATTCATTAGAATTCCCTTCGATGTCATTCAATGTATCAAAACAAAAAGGAATATTGTGCTCATGTTCATTAATGCCAGACGAATGATCATTAATTAATTCTCTATCTTGATAAAAAGTAATTGGCAATTCATTTAGATTAGCCTCTCTATTTTATGAAATGTCTTTAACGTGAAGAGAGGTTAAATTTTTATTAGAAAAATTATCAGGATAAAGAGAAAAATATGAATTTGAAAGAATGTATTTGAAAATATCTCTATTTGAAAACTCTAGTGCATTTTCTTCATTGCAAATTTCAGATTTAAGATCATTCACTTGGCTACTTATGATTTCTTTAAGAATGTTGCTTTGTTGTCCCGAATTTGGCATTTGTTCATCATAAAAGGATTCAGAAATTTGTAGAACAGATTGTGTATTATTGGAAAATTTAATCGTTGTTGGTACTTATCGAATTATGCTCTGACTTTCTGATTCTAATGCATATTGATTTTCATATTTCAAAGCGGTATCTTCTTCAATACTACTGCTAATATATTCTTGCGGTTTATTAATTAAATTTTCCAATCTTTGTAATTAAGATTCATTGACATGTGAAGGTGCACCTTGATGCTTATCAATATTGTATGGAATGTGCAGAAATTGAAGGAGTTGATTATACAAAATATAGGCCATTTGATCATCAATTGTTTGTACCTCTATATTGGAGTTCTTACTTATGTCAATGAAATTAGAAGGATATTGATCAAAGCTTGAAATAATTTCACATGTATTATGAATGGAAAGAAGAGAGAAACTATGTTTAAACCAATCTAGTAATTCTTCTTTCGAAGGTTTATCTTCAATTTTAAATTTTAAAAAATTTAAATGAAATCTAATGGTAAAATCAATTAAAGAATCACCTTCAAACCTTCATAGATCTTCAAAATCATCACATACATATTCTTAAATATATCCATAAAATTTACAAAGGAATATTGCAATAAATTGTTCCCAAGTGTGGATTGAGGCAACTAGAAGTGATTAACATCAGCTTCTAGCTTTTGCCAAGAATGTGAGAGTAAAAATCCTCCATAAAATATCTTCATCAATTTCTTGAAAAACATAATTTGAAAAATTTTGAATAAATTGAAAGACATGATTAAATGCAGAAGTATTCCTATTACCGTTAAAATTTACCTGAGACAATAGTCTTACTATTTCTGGTGGAGTATTGGAAGATGCATGTCTAGAAATACAACTCCAAATTGGAAGTTTTAGAGGAGCCATTGTAATAAAAATGAAATGTTAGAATATAAATACTCCAAAGGAAAACAAGTCTCAGGCCCTCCTTCTAGTGCCAAAATGTTGAGGCCTCGAAATTCACTGCAACAACATGGGGATGACCACTCGGTCCAGACCTTAAAGTAGTTCCTTTTACATTTGGAATAGTGGCTCCAACTTGTTTAACTAGGTCTAGTTACCTTCTCTCAATTTCCATTGGCTTAACATATGATTTCTGTCTACCAATGGGAAAGAGACATCAGATCATTTCTCTTCCCAATCGAACAAGAAAGTGATCCTTAAGCTAATTTGGGTTTAGCCAAGCCACTATCAAAGTTTCTCCTCTTTGGGAAGAGGACTTTTTAGGGATGTATAATTTAATCTATATGCAAAAATATTCTAAAATGAAAATAAAAGGAATTTTTTTAATCATATCTCAATTAGGCAGATATAGATCAATCCCAACAGAGAGTAAGATATTTTAAATAATTGAGATTTAAATATGTCTGTTTTAAATGAATATCAAACTAATGAAGTAGTTCAATTAAATGATATTATGAATACCAAACACATCCTACCTAGAGAAATATTAACTGAAATAATCAATCAACAACACTCGGGAAGTAGTTCTCAAAATGATATTGATCAATTAATCAGTAACTTGAATAATTAAACAATAATATGCAGAAATAATTCACAACATATCACTATTCAATAAATCAGTTTTATAAAGAATAGAACTGTGACACAAAAAAATCCCGGGAGAGGGTTGAAAAATTAAGGACGGAGCTCTGCAAAAAACCTAATGGCTTCAGCCATCGCCTCTGCTCCCTTGACCCTATTGGGCAATGTCGCCGTCGTCACCATGGCAGGGCACGCTTACACTGAGGGGTTTAGCGCCGTAGGCCTCCGTGGCTTTTCCTCTCAGAGAATCCACAAAATTCAGAATAGGATCTTCCATCCCGCACCAAATCTTGTCCAGGTTGCAGATCGAGGGTTTAATCCCACTTGGATCTACGCAGATCTTGTCGCAGGGACTATCGACCCCGCCAATGTCCCTCTCTGCTGGCGACTTGGCTCAAGAGTAATCACCAACTTCGGATGGCACAAAGACTTCGGATCAGATCTCTTCTCAGGAACGCGCAAGCAGAGGATCTACCTATCGAACCCGCAAGAAATGCCTGCAAAGGCACCAAGGCTGGGAATACACACTGCTTGCGACTATGCGCCTCATCCTGCTTTGGCCATTGCTCTAAGCCTGACGATTCTGGACATGGATCTATCCACTGCTTCTCGGAAGAAGGTTTCTTTTTTGAACCAGCCAGATCTGCCAGATCTGCCAGAAGAAGCACCTGCATTTCAGATTCAAGTCACACTCTCGGGCAAGACGATAATGCATTGGGTGCGCGCAACAAATCTTGTGCAAAATCTTCTACAAAAACTCAAACACCGACTGGGGATTCCCTCCGTTTACTTGAGATTGCTATATAAGGGTAAGAAAATTATGAACACCCTACCCCTCTTCTATTATAGCATTCAAAAGGACGCTTCTATTACAGCTACCTTTTGTTTAAGAGGTGGTTCAATAGGGCAGACCTCCTTTGCCCCTTCTTTCTCTTATAAAGACGTAGTCCGCAAAGACGCTGCCTACCCTCAGGCTTCTTCGAAAGCAGCTCAACCAACTATGGCTCCAAAGCCATTCTTGGTAGATAAATCAGAGGAAGTTCCTTCTATCAGTTTCTCTCATTCTGAGATTGACGAACGCTACCAGTTTTTTGCAGAATCCGCAATCATATGCAGATTTAATGGGCTATGGCCTCGCACAGCAGATCTATACCAATGGATCTATTCCAATTGAACTAAAAGAAGCAAGATCTTCTTATGTTCATAAGGATTCTTCATCGTGGCTTTTGACTCAAATGAAGACTACCAGAAAGCCTTAACAGGAGGCCCTTGGTTCTGGGGATCGGCTGGACTTTTCCTCACCCCTTGATTTCCAGACTTCGACCCTTCTATAGCTGTCATCACCAAGCTTCCCATTTGGGTCCGGCTCCCAAATCTTCCAGTACATCTTTGGCATATTTCTGTCTTCGTAGCCATTGGAGAAACCCTAGGACGCTATCTAGCTACAGACTCTTCAAGAAAGAAAAATGGACTCTACACCTATGGCAGATTATGTGCAGAAATAGATATCAGTAAAGGACTTCTGGATCAGATCAACCTCAAGATTGGAGAATTCCACTGGACACAAACCTTGGATTAAGAAAACACAGCCTTCCATTGCCGACATTGTCATCAAACAGGGCACCTCCAGAGTACACGTTCCTAGTTCCTTGACAAAAAGAAGAATCAAAATCGCAAACCCAAATCCAAGAGCTGGAATCCCTGTGTCCCTCCTACTCCTATGGACGACACAGATTCCTCTAGTTCGGATGAGGAGGAATTTGAAGTAGATGGGCAGAATGATGAGATTCAGCTGGACACTCCCTCGGTCAGTCCGGCAGTCCCCTCTGCCCCGCCGATCTCTCAGAAACGTTCTCATGTATCTTCGTCTTTAGATTTCGACAAGGATATTCCGTCGCCAGAGTAGAATAGTCCACAACTTGTTATGGCTCATCCAAATTCCACTGGCTGGGTCAAAGTAAGCAAGAAAAAAGGCAAGAAATGTCGTGTGGCAGTAACCACCCACTCTGGGTAGATTCCTCTACTCAGAGCCAGCTTTTTTGTATTCCCATGTTTTCTTATGCTCATTCCCTGATTGTCTATCAGGAGCGAGGTTGATAGCCTACAACTCCCATGCTTCTATGTTTCGCTTGCATGCAAGCTTGATTGTACTATACTTTTATTTTCTTAATAGAATTAGTCTTACTGAGAAAATAAATAAATAAATCAGTTTTATAAGACAGATTTCTGAGTAAATAGTTACTCAGAAATCAGAATTCAGTCCATAAGAGTAGAGATAAATATAACATAAAATTGAGGCAAATTACTCATACTGACAGTAGTGGACAAATATGGAAGTAAATTGACAAATTCTTGTTATCATAAAATGAAACCAGCATTTAAAATAATAGTGTTATAAATACCAGTTTATTAAGTCCATTTCCCCAGCTCTGGTCTCTAATAGTCCTTTACAATGGCTGAACTTCTGCTTTCAAAATCAAAGCTACAATAACGCAAGAATCTGTTCATTATACATAACTCAGGATGTAAAAGAAAAATCTAAATAATCTCCAGATCTGAGATTCCTCTCCTCCCACCTACAACTCTAAATCCCTATTACAGAAGTGCTTTTATAATTCTAGAATTGTAGAGGAGAGAAGCCCCTATTACATTCTGCAATTTGCTATTTATAATATTTACAAAAGGATTTATTCATAAGAAAGTTTGTTTGAAGAGTGATTTTGCTCAATCAATTTTCATTAGTTCAAATCATATTATTAAATTGTTGGAGCCTTCTCATTGATTGATATCTTCTTCTTCTTATCTCTTCAACTGTTTTCTTGCAAAAATAAATAAAAAAATAAAATCAAAATGCCAAATCTAGAAATTAAAATAAATCCAATAAAAACTTAATTAAATAAATAAATAAAAAGGAAACATAATATTTCTTTTGATCTCTGTGCTGATATAATAGGCCAAGGATATCATTGATGAATGGATATGCATTTAGAAGAAGTCGTGGACAAATTAAAATGCAGAAAATAAAACTCAAAAAATTGATATTGTTAAAAATTCATAGCATGATCTTCTGTTAACTTTTAACCCAATAAATGATCAACTCTGGAAAAGAAACAGCTTTAGAAATGTTCTCCATGATTTTATCTATCTAATGAGCCATCTTAGGCCTCATTTGGCCAAGTAAAAGTTCATTTATGAGCTTCCAAATTTTGTATATTAAAATTGGCATAATTCTAGAATTTCTGTTGCTTGGGCTAAAAATCAGAATTTTTTAATTAAATTATAATCATAAATTAGATTATGATTTTTAATTAATTAAAATATTAAAATATTATATCAATATAATAATTATAATTATAATTAAAATATTATAATTAAAATATAATATTATATAATATAATTATTTTAATTAATAATTCAACAAAATGCACACCACGTGAGAGAGAGAGAGAGAGGAGTGAAGTGAGAGTATGGAGTGATAAGGGAGGAGGAGGGTGAGTGACGTGAGGGTGATGAGTCAAGAGGCATAAGGAGGTCAACAAAACTTATATTAAAAATTTTAACATTTTGCATGTTTTTCCACATCGCATCGAAGTTCGACAAATTTTAAAATTGAGATGCTTGATGTGCTTCATGAATTTTTGCAATATTTGATATGCAATATCGCAGTATCGCATCGCAAGTTTCTATCATACATTTAAAACTTCAATTTTAGTTTGGGGCACATTTTATTTCAGTGCTTTTGAAATTGGAATTTTTGGAAGGAAAGGGTGATGTGAAGTGGGGCCTACGTGGATTAACCATCTTACATTTTAGACTACAACCATTTTGCAAATTTTGGATTTTTGAGTTTGCCAATTTGTTTTAAAATAACAAGTTGGAATATATTACCAATATCCCGAAACGTATTTTCCTCAATTGTTCAATTTAGCTGGGCCATTTTGTAGGATTGTTAGTGAAAAATGAAAAAATTAGTAAATATTAACTAAAAATCAATATTTACAATGAATGACTATTTTAATTGGGAAAAATTGAAATTTCATACATTTTATACACTTTTTTTAACCCAAGCAAGAAAATGATCAAACTTCAAATGAGTGCCATTTACAAACCGGTTGATCAAACAGAGTGAAACAAGTATCATTGAAAAGCTTATGAAAAAACAAATTCAATGAAATAATCAAAATAGAAATCTGATAAAAAATGAAAAATTACAAAATTACAAAATAATTAGCTTAATCAAAATCCTAAAAGGTGTTTAGCCAAAAATTTTGTAGAAATGGTCTCCATTATTTGGAGTACATAAATAAAAAATGGGGGGGGGGGGGGGGTTGTATTTTACCACAACTGAATCTTAATGATGAAAACTAATTAAAGAAGGGAGAAAAGGAAATGTTGTTTTATTATAAAGTGTTATCACTCAAAGATTCTCAAAACATCATTGTTTCAAGTTTGTTTTTTATCATGGGTCAAAATAGGGACTTAGGAGTCATTTCATGAATTTGATCAAAAGGGAGTATTAGATTTTTAGGTTTGAACCTTCCTTAGTGTTAAACAAATCCATTTTAAAGGTTTTTTATGTCAAGTCATTCATCATTTCATCATTCATTTCATTTCCCTAAGTTTTTCATCAAAACTGGCCAATTAGCTAAGAAACCTTACTTTCATAATGCCACTAGTTCAAAAAAGTCATTTTGCGCTATGAAAGCACTGTCTTTTCGTAGTGCAATATGAAGCAAAAACTTTGTTTTTTGGTTTTGAGTAGTCAACTTCCAAGCTGGTTTCTGAGCAACTAAAAACACATTTAGGAAAAATGAAAGAGGTTTTTCTTCCTAACAGAATTAAATACATAAACCTCTCTCATTTTTCTCCAATTTATTAGGAGGTTGCCAAAATTGATAAATTAAAATGCGCTATGAAACTGCTGTTACAAAATGCCCTGTACATGACTGTTTAGCAATCAACTTCAAGTTTAGTTTCTAGCCAAATGAAAAATTATTTTGTAATTATGAAAGAGTTTTATTTTCATCACACCCCCACATACACAAACCTCTCTCACTTTTCTCACAAGTGTTATCAGTTGGGAGATACAAGGCTTTCTTTGAAGCCCTATTTTCAGAAATGGAGTTTTCCTGTTTTACACATCTTTTTCAAAGGTAGTTTCTGGACAGCAAGAGATGTGTTTCAAAAATACAAGAGATTTTTTTATTCAATACATCATGGCATACAAAACCATCCTTCATTTTCTCAAACTAAATCATGGATTATGAGATACAGGCTCTGTCCTAAGACCTATTTTTCAAGAAAAAAACAGGAAAAACCAATAGGCCAACCTATTGCAAATGATGAAGGGACCTCGAGAAGGCTGGAATGACTCTGTTTTTCAAGTGATACGATGAAATAAGATTAATTTTTAGTTTTTAGCACATTTACAATTTTAATTTTGTAAAAATTTTGACAAAACTACTCACTCAGAAGTTTCGTAGCGCAAACAGTGTAAAAAAGGCAAAAAACGCTACGAAACTGCTGTAGCATCTTTTCTTGCCCTTTTTCATCACATTTTGGGGGCTAAAAATATGAATTAAGGTTGGAAATTGCTATAAAGGATATATATAAAGGTAATGAAGATGATTTTGAAGGAAAGAAGTCAAGAATTTGAAGAAAAAAGGGTTAAAGGGTAGCGCTACGAAAAGCGCTACGAAACTATCTTGTTTTTGTAGCATAGTCTATTTTCAGCTCATTTGAACAATTTGATGATGGTTATGGACAGCTGGAGCCTAGGGAGGATTTTTGGCATGTTTTACTTCAACTTCAAATAGTAAAGGACTACGAAATTAAGAGTACATGATGGTCAGATTGTTCAATGAATGCAAAAGACCATATGCCTAAAAAACATGGTTTGGTTTCCTGCTTATGTGGAGGTCAGCAAAGTGGTCATGAAGAGCTCAATAGCATCATCCAAATTCGACCATGTGATGATACACTTTTCAATGATGTAATTTCAAATAGATAAGGTTTTAGGATAAGGTTGTTAAAGATAGTAATGAAGAGTTTGAGTCCTAGTTGAAATAGGACTGTCAAGTAGGATAGGTGTCTATTTGTCATAAATTTGATGTTTTATGGTTATGAAAGGTGTCAAGAGTTAGGAATTCGAAGTATATAGCAGAATATGAGTTCATCTCATGTTGTGATGGTCTATTAAAGGCCAAGAGGTCGAATTAGCAAAGGGTTGGAGACTTTTTGGCAAAAATGGTGCATATTGTAAAAAGATTGTTTTTCAGCTAATGCAGAGAGCTTCTATTTGACCAAATTGAGATTCAGAAGGGGTTTTTAGTGTTTTCCTACTCTATCAGTGTTTCTTATATATCTTATTTGCAGTGGTGTTCATCTATAGTACTCAGAACTCATCTTTAGATTCTCTGACTGCCTTTATAAATGGACTGACTATGTTTTTACATGTTTCAAGTGTATGTCTCATGACTAAAAACCCTGATATGCCTCAACTTCCATGTCAATTAGATTCACTGATTTTTTGATATTTCTGTGACTCCATAGCCCAATGGTATCAAGCATTCATCGTCTCAACTTGAACCAAAACACAAATAATAGAGTTAGCCATCTATCTATATCCCATATCATTAACCCTTGAGAGAGCCCTCTCAGGCTGAGGAGGCTAAGCGTCAGTCACAAGATTAGTTTGAAATAGTTACATTGAAGTTGTCTAATCATCAGCCAATCAGGTACGATTTTGGTGATGACATTTTGGTGCGTCTGCTGGGAGTTTGAAGATTATACTTTCCTGAGATTTTGAAGCTGAACTTATGAAGGTAGCAGGAGCTCAGGAAGATTTTCAAGGATGCATATACCTTGGCGACTCCACACATCAAATAATCAATTGGAAGGTGACTACACTTCTTGAAGATCAGTAGTTTGATGAAGTTTCAGAATGAGTTCCATTGCAAGAATAAATGCCAGGTGTGGCCCTATGAATCGATCTCATATCCCTAGTTTTCCAAACCCTATGCCAAAGGTTGATTGGTTAAATGATCTTCCTACATTCAAAGATGAAAAGAAAGACAACGTTGCTCTTCATTTGGTTAGATTCCATATGCATGTACACAGTCTTAAGGTTCAGTTCCCTGAGGATTGTCTCATGAAGATGTTTATGGCCGCTTTGGAAGGAAAAGCATGGTCTTGGTATGAAAGCTTGCAAAATGGTTCATTATATTCTCTTTTTTATTTCCATTTTGCATTTTATGAGATGTATGAAGAGTGTCATCCCTCCTTATTGCAGGTCAAATACTGTTGTAAACACTGTGTGAGTTTTATTTAATATTTGGAGAATTGTTATGAAGATGATGATTTCATGGATGAGGAAATTTTAGAAGCCCTTCATGTCAATCCCTTTCATCACCAAGAAGAAATGATAGCCTCTTTATTAGATGAAAATGAAAACCTGCAGAAGTTTATTTATGAAAATTATGATACATCCTTTGAGTTTGATGAAAGGTTGCAGCAGACTTGTCAGTATTTTGATCATCAACAGTATGAGAATCATTTCAAACAACAAGAGGAAATATTAGAAAATGCTTGCTACAATCCTTAGGTATAGGAAAAATTTGAGTCTTCATGTCATTTCTTACATCAGCCTACATCAAATGATGATTACATTAATGAAGAAGTGGGTGAAAATTTTTCTTTATCCTTGTCTTCTAATATGAAATCATTTGAGTGCAAGTCAGAATATAAGATTCAGTTTTTGGATGAAGTTACTAGGAATATTGAAAAGGAAATTGAAGTTTTAGAGGGTAAAATTCAATCTTATAGGCTTCAAGATCAGTATCAGTTCTTTCAAAAGCTTTCCATGCTAGAACACAAATAGAAGGTGTTTCTTCCTTTCTTTTTTGAGATTGAGGAAAAATACACTGTTTTTGAAAATCAGTTTGAATAGCAGTTTGAGAGTACACAACTAAAGTATTATGTGGTTGATCAAATCATGGATGAGTTTCCCAAAGTTGCAGAATGTCATGAGGAGCATCAAATATATCATGTCTTCTTTGATCCCATATTTGAATACATGGAAGAGTTCTACAATCCATATTTCCCGTTATATTTTCATTTTGAATATCAATTACATATCATGTTGCCTTGGTCATCTCAGTATCATGTTTACTTTTGGTTCAAGCGCAGTCAAGAGGTTCAAGCGTCAGATCAGATCAATGACTGGCTTCATTGGAAGTTTCATGTTCCTTGAATTACAAATGGAGATTGCAGCTGCTAGGGTAGGTAAGAATGTGTGAATAAACTCAAAAGTGAATGAGCATCTTTTCAGTAGGTACAAAGTTGGTTCTTCTGCAGTGATCATCAATATTTAGCCAAAGCTGAAGGCCATTTAAGCTTGAGGAGAATCTTAGAAATTTCAAAGTTCTTTTTGATTTGGTCAAGAAAATGGATAACAGCACTAGAGCTACCGGTTCTTAGTGTCCCACAGGGACACACTATCCCAAGTGGAGCCACTGTTATCACTCAAAAATTCTCAAAAAATCATTGTTTAAAGTCTTTTTTTTTTATCATGGGTCAAAATAGGGTCTTAGAAGTCATTTCATGAATTTGACCAAAAGGGAGTATTAGATTTTTAGGTTTGAACCTTCCTTAGTGTTAAACAAATCCATTTTAAAGGTTTTTAATGTCAAGTCATTCATCATTTCATAACTCATTTCATTTCCCTAATTTTTTCATAAAAATTGGCCAATTAGCTAAGAAACCTTACTTTCATAGTGCCACTAGTTCAAAAAATTCATTTTGCGCTACGAAAGTGCTATCTTTTCGTAGCGCAATAAGAAGCAGAAATTTTGTTTTATGGTTTTGAGTAGTCAACTTTCAAGGCATTTTTTGAGCAACTGAAAATGAATTTAGGAAAACTGAAAGAGGTTTTTCTTCCTAACAGAAGTAACTACGTAAATATCTCTCCATTTCGTCAAATTCATTAGAAGGTGGGAGAAATTGATAAATTAAAATTCACTACGAAACTGCTATTACAAAATGTCCTGTACATGACTGTTTAGAAGTTAACTTCAAGTTCAGTTTCTGGCCAAATGTTTAAGTCTTTTTGAATTATTAAAGAGGTTTGTTTTCATCACTCTCCCAGCTACATAAAAATCTCTTATATTTCTCACAAGTTTTATTATTTGGGATATACAAGGTTTTTTTTGAAGCCCTATTTTCATAAATAGAGTTTTCCTGTTTTACACATGTTTTTCAAAGGTAGTTTCTGGACAGCATGAGTTGTGTTTCAAAAAACCAAGAGAGGTTGTTATTTAATACATAATGACCTACAAAAAACTCCTTCAGTTTCTCAAAATAAATAATGGAGTAGGAGATATAGGCTCTGTCCCAAGAACTATTTTTCAGGAAAAAAACAGGAATAATTTGCAAATGGAGAAGGTACTTCATGAAGGTTAAATTAAATGAAAGTTATACTTTCAGCCTATATTGCTAATGGTTTTGACAAAATACTGATGTTCTTGAGTCTGGGAATCTCTTTATTACAAATTTTGAAGAAATTTTCAACAAAATTGCCTACACGGCAATTTCGTAGCGCAGTTAGTGCAAATTTAATGAAATGTGCTACGAAACTGCTGAAGTAGTCTTTTCATCATTTTTTAGAGAAAATTTTGAGGAAAATTTTGTGAATTTTGTTCTAAAATTTCTAGTGGGAGTGTGTCAAGTGCAGATGAAGGTTTCCCTAAATAAAAAAGATTGAAAAGTGATAAGAAAAGGAACCAAAACACTGCGCTACGAAAAGTGCTACGAAACTGTGCTGCTTTCGTAGCGTTGGTTTATTCTCAGCCTTTTACACATTTTGAAGTTCAAAATTTGCACAGATGGATGTTTGAAGAAATATGGTGTAATATTTGATAGAAAGAGACATGTAAACATGGTTCCTTAATGGTCAAAGTGTTCCAAACAATTAAGGGAATCAAAGGCCTAAAAAACAGGAAGACATGTTTCCTAGGTTTCAGGGAAATAACATCATCAACCTCATGGTCTCAACAACTTGAAGGACATCATCATAATTAGACCCTATTTAAATTCAAGTGACATATAATGTAATTAAGTCAAGTTAATGTTGTTAGGAGTTGAGTCAAATATTTTTAGTCCTATTTGAAATAGGACTGCTCATTAGGTAGCAGCTGTCATTTTGTAATAAAGACTATGTTTTTAGTTAGGAAATGTGTCAAGCAATAGGATTTCGAGGTATCTAATGGAGGATAAGCTTATCCTATGTTGTAAGATGTCTATTAAATGCCAAGATGTTGAATTAACAAAGGGTTGGAGACTTTTTGGCTAAATTGTTGTTTCATGTAATGGACTGTGATCAGTAACGTAGAGAGGTTTTCTTCTTGATAGATCTGAGTTTCTCATGGGGTTTTAATTTTTTCTTGATATACATGTTTTGTTTAACTACTTTCAATAGATTCTCATTTCTATTACTCATAATTCATAACCCTATGCTCTGACTTCCTTTAGTAATCAAATGACTGTTTTTTTCTGTGTTTTATGAGTAAATTTCCTTTGGACCACTAGCAGTAGATTCATTGCTATTACTCAAAATTCATAACTCTATGCTTCGACTTCCTTTAGTAATGGAATGAATGTGTTGACCTATTTTCTTGAATGAATTGTCTTTTTTAAAAACACCTATTTGCCTCAGCTTCCATGTCAAGGAACCTTTCCACTGAACCTACTGACTTTTTGAGTCCATAAGCCCAATGGTAGTATTAGCCTTCATCTTTTCAACCTGCAAATATACTAAATCAATACTTAATTCATGGAGTTAGCCATCTATCTATATCTTTATTCCATATCATTAACCCTCGAGAGAGCCCTCTCAGGCTGAGGAGGCTAAGCCTTAGTCAAAAGATTGGTTTTAAATAGTTACACTGAAGTTGTCTGATCAGCAGCCAATCAGGTACGATTTTGGTGATAACATAAAGCAAGAAATTAAATTACAAACTACTTTTAATTTAATATGAAATCTAAAAGAAGGAAGAAAATGAAATGTTTATTAACTAATCTAAATTGCATAAAAATAAATTAGACTTTGAGTGATGTTAGTAGGTCGACAGAATGTTTATGAAAAATATCTAGCTATTTAAAACAAAGCATCATTCTAGATCTAATTGCATTCAAATCACAAGACGAAATCAATTCCTATCTTATTCATTGAAGGCTTCTCGTCTTATGAAAAATCGAGCATAACTTAATCTAATTCTATTCCATGGATTGAAAGAATAAATCCTATCTTTAAGAATTGAAATGACAGTGTTTAATTAAAATTGAAAGAAAATACAAGGAATGAAACTATTATTGCTGTGTAACCGAATACTCAGATCTGGTCCAATTGGAAAATGGAAAAACCACCTTCTTGTGAAGTCTTAGCGAGCACAAGATTACACATCTAATTGGAAATTTAATCTAAGAAGAATTCATAAAATTAATCTACAAAGCATTAATCAATTTAAACTATGAATTGACAGGAAATTAATCTGTGAAAACAATGCAAACTTAACTATGAAATTGACAAAAACATAAATGATAATTAACAATGAATGAAATAACGAAATTCAAACTACAAAAACAACTAACAAAACCTCCTCTCCATGCAGGGGCCCTCTGCAACAGAATGAGTCAAAAATCCAATGGACTATGTGCACATCAAAGGTTTGAACTAGTCTTCTTATTATCAAAATAGAGTTTCAAAGGAATACATTGTATTATAAAAAATTAGGATTGTCTTTAGCTCAAAACAACCAGTATTTAAACAAGTTTTGGATTCAAATGTCTGAGCCATTTCCACTTATAGATAACAATTAGAAATGGATTTTAGAAGAATAAACAAAAACAAATTCTTAGTAGCTATCACTTGATTTGCTGCGTCAGAGCAAATCGAGAGTATCGCACTCACTGATATTGCTCCTTGAGTGACCTTTGACGATGAACATAGGCACGTTTTATTTTCGTAGTCAAACAGGAGGATGGGATACGATCCATGTGTGGAGCATTCCTGAGATACCCATGTGACCCGTTCCCTTATTTTCTTCTTGAAACCTTTCAAACCGTAATAGTAGCTGTGGAAACAACGATTAGCTATAGAACTGCACACATTTTGTAGCTAGTTATAGAAATTCATCCAAATAATAAGAAACATCATAATATAAAGTAGAGATCATTAAATGCTTTCTCTAGTATGGAATATGTCAATTATCATTGATTGGAGTCATGAATTTTTGAAAAATGAAGGAAGATATGATGAAAAAGAGTGTCAAAGTATGAATTGTTTTGAGGTTCAATATACCCCCACTAAGAAACCATTTCATTTCCTCATGCAATTTCCAAAAATGTAAGCTTCCCCCTCCTATTGTATTATTTTGATACCTCTGTTAATACATCCAGCTTTCTCTTCTTCCCTTTATTTGCAGTGACTGCCATTCTAGGTTTTCTCAAAAGGTATTTTTACTTGAGGTTGATGACTCCCTTGTTCAAAGAGTTGATCTTTTCCTTCAGCTTCTTATTATTCTTATACCACAACCCCAAATGTAGGATGGTGTTATCACTGATGACCTTCTCCAAGAGATTTTGTTCTTTCAAAGTTTCATTCTCCTATTTAAGGTGCATGTTCAGTATCTCTAGTTCATAAATTTCTTGCTTGAGGGTGTTTACCACAAGTTATTGTGGACTGAGAGGCTGCTCCTCTACACTTGGATTTTCTTCTCCATGTTTCTTCTCCATTGACTTAATAAATTCATATATCTCCTATTGTGTTGTGTCATTTTCCAAAGATTTCTTGCTTGCACTATGTACAGGACTGTGTGTAGGAGAGAGAGTGACAGGTGAAGGTACTTGGGGTTCCTCATCTAAATTTATAAATTCTACCTCCTGTAATGGTGTTTTCTTCAAATGTTTATAGAGTCTAGAGCTTCTCCCTGGTTGTGTAGGATTTAGGTCTTCCGTAACTTTGGTCTTTTTATCTACATTGCCTCTCTTTTTTACATTTTTTTGTCTCGTATTCTTCATTATCTCTGCAATGGCGAGCTCTTCCTCTTCTTGCTGAGGTTGAGGTGAGGATTCCTTCTCATTGCATACATAAATCTTCCTTCTTATAATTTTTCTAGTTTTTTCATCCTTAAGCTGCCCTGGTTCACCTTAGAAGTGATTTCTGATCAGGAAACTTTCCCATGAGTCTCCTACACTTTTTAGATGGAATTCAAGAAGTATTTTTATAAGTCCATGATGGTGCGTGGTATTATCTATGAATTGGACTATTTTCTGGAGATTTGTTGACATTCTCTTTAGACTATTCAACAAAAAGTAAGGGAGGTTTACTTCTCCATCCTCCAAAAAGTTCATCAATAATTAGACATGATAAAAAAACATGTAGCCAAATCTTCCCTCACAAGTAATAAACTTTTGAAAAATTAAGAGCATATTTCTCAATTTATTTTTCAGTGTTGAACTGGGAATTCCTTTCTCGTAAACATAAGTGTCCATACCTAGATTCTTTAGAAAAAATTTTCATTCTTCACTGTGCATTTCCTTGTTTTAAAACCATCTCTCACCAATTCTCGGGAGTTTTGTGGCTTCTATCACTGAGAATTTTATATCTCCAATCTCAACCTCTGTCCCGTCGAAAGATCTTACAAAAGACTTGGTAACCTGCTTATGGAATCCGTCAAATTTCTCTATAAACTGGAGCATAATTCTCCGTGAATTTGTAACATTTCCTTTACTTGAGGATAACCCTCCATGAATTTCTCTCCCACAGGTTCATTTCTCACAACCATATCCATGTCTCTGTTGTGAGGATTTTTCCCTACAGAACTATTCTTCTTTGATCAATTGAATAGAGGTTGTTGATCAGGGTTAAGGATATTGAATGTTTGTGTATAAGTACATGCGTTGAGTGGGTTATGGAAATAGGATGTGACCGTTAATCATTAATATAGAAACGGTTATGAATTATTATGAGATATGATACGGATGCTATGGTTAGATGTGAATTTGTGATGTGATTCTGAATCAAATCTAATGATGACATATTGAGGCAGCATATGATCACCTACATTATATATGATAATGTTTTTGGTCTTATTATTTAAACAAATTTTTGTAACATACCTTTGGAACTAACCTTTGTTGTTTTTTTCTTTGCGTTGATTCTTTAGGTATCCTTTCATCATGACCTTCAATAAAGTCCTTTCTGTTCAATATGTTTGCTTCAGTAGGCCGTAAGGAAATGTAATAGAGCTGCAAATATGATGTCAACTGCAGAATCTCATGAGAGCTACAAAATGGTAACAATTATGTAGCTACTTCTTTTATTTCTTCAGAGAAAGAAAGGGAACAAATAATTTGGGATTTTAGAATGGGGGAAAATATAACATGTCAGAAATCTAATTTTCATCTGATATTTTTTGTATAAAGATTCCAATCATAGATTGGTTTTCATACTTATACATTTTTTTTAATCATATATATATATATATATTTGAGAGGTGTATATATATACATATATATATATATATATATATATATATATATATATATATATATATATATATTTCTTTTTCTTTCCATTTTTTTTTAAAATATGAAAATAAAAAGAAGAGTAAGTTGGGGAAGAAGAGAGATTCTTCTTCACCAACTTCATATTAGTATTGTCTTGAAATTTTTTGATAAATTCCTCCTTTTTCATTGGCTTATGATATAGTTTTAATCGATGTCCATTCAAAAGAAGAGGTACCTTTTCTTAATCAATTTTCCTTATCCTGACTACTCCATTGTCAAAGAATTTTTCGATCTCACTAAAATTTTCCTTGAAAGTCTTTGAACTTTGAATCGAACAAAAGTGCCCAATCTCCTGCTTGGAACTTTCTTTATTTTATGTACTTAACATGCCATGTGGGCCTTTTTTGCTAGATTACACTGGTTCTTTGAAGTGCATCTTGCTTGATCTCATCAAGCTCATTAAGTTGCTCCATTCTGTGCTTCTGATAAAGCAAGTCCCAATATGACTACAGTATTAAAGGTTTTGATAGGAAATTCTATAGGAAATAGGACTTGCTTCCCATTAAAAATTTCATAGGGAGTATGTCCTGTTGTATTTCTCCATGTAGTTTAGTAGGCCCATAAGGCTTCAAAAAGCCTATCTACTCAATCCCTCCTATGTAGATGTACTATCTTTGTGAGGATTGCTTCGATCACTTTATTGGTGGACTCCACTTGACCATTTTCTTGTGGATGATAAGGAGTGGATTTTCTATGTTTAACCTTGTATTCATCCACAATATTTTGCACCATCTTTGATGTAAACTGAGATCCCTGATCTGACACAATTTCCCTTGGGACACCAAAACGAGTGAAAATATCCTTAAAGAGAACTAAAACTACAACATATTCAGTAGCATTAGAAATTACTTTAGCCTCTACCCATTTAGTGACATAATTAGTGCAAACCAAAATTTACCTCTTTTGTCTTACTGGTGGATTGATTGGTCCAACAAAATCCAGGGCCCATTTTTCAAATGGTTTGATGATTACCTAAGGATGTAAGGGAATTTCATCTGTAGGAACAAGTTTCCCTATTCTTTGACAACTGTCACACCTTTTTACATACTCCTTAGCATCTTTAAAGATGGATGGCTAATAATATCCTAAATGAATGATTTTATAGGCAATCCTCTTATCAACAAAGTGTCCTCCACAGGGTTCATCATGGTATGCCTTCAAAATTTCATGCATTTCATCTTGTCGAACACACCTTTTGATGATGATATCTGGAAATGTTTTATACAATTCATCATTAACCCATGAGGACAATGCACTTGTTTGAATAAGTTTTCTTTTATCTCTACGAAACAAGTATGCTGGTAATTTTCTTGTAGCCAAATAGTTAGAAATATATACAAACCATGGAGATTTAGTAGTTATTATAAAGATATATTCATCAGGAAAATTATCCTCTACTCGAGTATCATTATTGTTGTTTTGAATTCTAGACAAGAAATCAGCAACTGTGATTTGTTTTCCAAGGTGGTCTAGAATGGTGATGTTAAATTCTTGCAGGAGTAATAACCATCTTGTGATTCTGCTATTAGTGATAGATTTATTCATTAAGCACCTAATTTCAGAATGGTCTGTGTGAATAAAGGTTTCATAACCGGTGACGTAGTGTCTAAATTTGTTGATAACATGGAAAAAAACTAGAAATTATTTTTCAGTTACTATGTAATTTAACTCAACAGGAATCAAATTTTTACTTGTGTAATAGATGGCATAGGGAATCAAATATTTTTTCCCTAGTACAATTCCCAGAGCTGTATCTGAAGCATCTGTTGAAATGTGAAAATTTATTTTCCAATTTGGTCCTCTTAATATGGGTGCTTTAGAAATCTTTGCTTTTAAGGTTTCAAATGCTAATTGGAAATTAGGATTCAACTGAATTCACAATCTTTGGTAAGTATTTTGAAGAGTGGAGATGCTACCTTGGTGTATTTTTCTATAAATCTTCTATAGTATCCTATGAATCCTAGAAAACTTCTAACATCTTTTTGACAACTTGGAATTGATAATTTGGAGATGACCTCCAGCTTAGTTAAGTCTACATTAATTCCATCTCTTGAAATGTGATGTCCTAAACCAATGCCTTCAGTAAACATCATAAATAATTTTTCATGACTTAATGAAAGATTTGCTTCTTTGCATATTTTAAGAAACTTTTTCCAAATTTTCAAGAGCTTCTTCAAATTAATTTCCATAAACTGTAAAATCATCGATATACACTTCCACATAATCATGTCTTATATCAGAGAAAATTCCTAATAATTCCCTTTGGAATGTTGCAGGTGAATTGCACAATCCAAAAGGAAGTACTCGGTAAGCATAGGTTGCCCATACGCAGGTGAATGTGGTTTTCTCTTGGTCTTCAAGTGCTACTTGAATTTGGTTGTAACCACTAAAACCATCCAGAAATGAGAAATACTTCTTTCCCGCTAATGTATCCAATACTTGATCTATTAAGGGAAATGGAAAACTATCTTTTGAAGTAGCCCTATTCAACTCTCAATAATCAATACATACCCTCCATTTACCATTCTTTTTAGGTACAATCACTAGGGGAGAAACCCACTAACTATCTGAAATTGGATAGATGAAGTTTACATTCAACAAGTTGTGCAATTCCTCTTTCAAAATTTCACTAAGATTTGGATTCATCCTTCTTTGAGGTTGTCTGATAGGCCTAGAGTTTTCCTCAATATGATGTATACAAGTCTCGGGACTAATTCCTTTCATGTCATTTTACTCGCATGCATATGCAGAAGAATGTTTTTGTAATGTTTTGATCAACTCTTTTTGTTGGATTTTTTCCAAGTTTTTGTTTATGTTTAAAGATTTCCTTGGAAAGATTTCAACTGTAGAGTTACCAAATTATTCCATAAAATATAAATACATCTATCTAGATGATAATTATTCAATATTGCATTGTTCTTGAAAATTATAATCATCTTCAGATTGTGAGGATGTTTCAAAGTTTTCTATTGAATTTAAAATTTGACTTTCTTCACTAATATGAGAAATAGTAAAGAGAGGTTGAATTTCATTCTCATCATCTATCCATACTTCATCTCCTATTTATGTGATAGTTTGTGTTGGAGGATATATAGTGAATTTATTTATTGAGTTGTCATAAAAAATAAACATATCATCGGATCTACAACTAATGAAAGCATCAACTGTAGCTAACCAAGGCCTCCCTAAAATGAGTGGATGTCCCCCTAGGTTGTTCTTGGGAGTTAGGATCATGACGTCAACTGGATATTCCCAAGAATATAAGGATACATACATATCTTCTAGTACACCATCTGGCTTGATTACTAATTTGTCTGCTAACTGCAATAATGTTGGTGTATATTGAAGGTTTGGAAGCCTAAGTTGTTCCATAGTCTATTTTCTCATCATGTTGATGGCTGCTCCTAAGTCAATTAACGTGTTTGGAATCTCAATGCCATTGATGTGTGTTTTTACAACTAGACTTCCTGGGTCCAAATATTTTTGTATGGCTATTTCTCCCATCGAAATGTCAACAATTTTTCCTACTAACTGAATCTTTTTTATTTATTTTGTCCTTCTTCCAGGTTTTTTTATCCTCATCTCTCTTATTTTTTTAGCTAGAATCAGAATCTATTTAAGGGCCTGTAGCAAAGAAATTTTGATACATAAAATTTTCAACTCATCTATAAAAAAATAATTGGGTAACAAAATTTGTTTTTCTATCCCTCTATCGATTTGTAATCTCTCAAGAAAAAGAGGGTTAGAAACAGATACTGAAGGTTTCTCAATTATAGGGGTTGATTTTACTGGATCTTTTTGTTTATCATTTTCGGAATTTTGGTTATGTTGAAGAGATGTCCCTTCTTTATAACTTTTATTTTGGTGTAGAGAAATTTCTTCATCAAAATCATCTTTTTCTTGAATAAAAACAGAAGGCTTTACCCTTTCTAATATTCTACCAGATCTAATTTGGACATTGTTAAGATCTAGTGACATAATCACGTAAGATGGAAAAACTTTTCCCTCTATGTTATAGGCATTTTGAGCATTTTTGTTGTTTTGGTTTGGTAATGACTGGGCAGGTAGTTGATTTGTTCTGATTTGTTCTTTGCGCATATGGTAATGATAGTTGTGGATTTTGATTTTGGATTTGGAGTGGTTGATTTTGTTGTGGAAATTGATGAGGAGGATATTTTGGATAGGATTGTGGATACAAGTGATATTGAGAGTATCTTCCATAAGGATTTTGCATCCCTTGTTTCCAAGGTTGAGGTTGGGACCAAGGTTGTTTCCATGATGAATTCCAATTGTTTGGTGGAGGTTGATTATACATCTAGTTATTAAAACCTTGAGTTTGTGGCCCCTGCCATGGTCTTCTAGAGACAAAAAAAAGAGGATCTACTGGAGATGGAGTTGTTTCTTCTTCTTGAAAAACAGCCTTCAGGCCTGGTATAGAAGGAAATTTTTTGTTTCATGGTTTTATACAAAAATAACACATGTCTCTATAAATTTTACATCAAGAGGACACTCTCTCAAAGCATGTTTCTTTTTGCATTTAGGACAAAAAATAGTTAAGGCATCAGTTTCAGCTTTCTGTTTCTTCTGTAATTTCAGGGTGTTTATTTGTTCACTACCCTACTCACTGTTCCAGTTGCAGATTTATTTACTCTAGAGAGATTAGAATCCCTTGTATTTTTTCCAGTTTTTTATTTTCCTCTTGAGAGATGAATGCATAATCCAGCAATTTCAGCTAATGGTAATTTAGAGATATCTCTTTTTCCCATCATGTTAAGGATATATATTCATTCATCTCTAATGGCTTTCAGTAAGAGAAATTTTAAAGTATCTTGATCTGGATGTTCCATGTTAGCTCTCTTGATATTATAGATAAATATCTCAATCATATCTTCTAAGTTTTCATCCTCTCTCTGTATCATTTTAAATACTTCATCCTTCTTATTAATAGGTGTTCAATAATCCAGGTATCTTTGTAAAAATACACATTTCATCTCATTCCATGTCCTAATAAACTGTGTTATTAAACCCATGAACAATTTTAGAGCTGCTCCCTTAAGTGTTGCAGGGAATAGCTTCAATTTTTGAGATTCTTGTAAGTAGTCATAATATCTACATAAGACTTCCAACTCAAATAAAAATGTTTCAGGATCTTCAGTTCTTAATCCGTGGAAGTTGCGAAGGACAAAAGGTGAAATATTTTTCTTTGTAACATTCGTATCCTCGTCAACTATAGGAAATCCAATAGAGTTAGGATCTCCTCTGCCTCTACCTCTTCCTCCACCTTATCCTCTACCTCTTCCTCCTCATCCTCTTAACGTTTCTCCATTCAAAATTTCTCCATGGCCTTCTTCTTCTGCCATTGTAGACTCCTCAAAGCTAATATAAGGTTATAATTGTAGGGTTAACTGTTCTTCCTCTGGTTCTTCTATCAATGGAATATTAAAGAAAGTTTCTTCTTCTTCCTCACTAGGAATTTCTAACTCTTCAGCTAGAATATTTTCTCCTGCAAAGGTGAAAAAGGTTACTCCTTCTGTTGGAGATCTAGGATCTTCTTCTTCTTAGACTACCTCAGTAGATGAAGTTGGAGAATCCCATAGCTGGATTTCAGACCTTAAGACTTCAGGAAGTCTATGTCTTGAGGTGAAAAATGGGATATGAGTTTGAGATGATGGAGTGGCACTACATGGTATTTATGGAATGAGTGGTTTTGTATCAAACTTCTACCTCTAGCTATGAATCTACCCCTAGAGTTTCTTTCTCTATGCATATGCTTTTTTTATTTTTTTTATTATATATATATATATATATATACATATTTTTTGTAAGAAATAAGGCTTCCTAATTTCACTTCCCCAGCAACGGTGCCCAAATGTTTAGTCAATTTGACGTCTCAAATTTCTATCATGAATTATCGACCGAGGTTAGTAATTTTATGAAGTGAGGTGCACTATATCTGCTTAGGTAACCTTGTTCTCTTACGTCATTATGTATGTTTATGTTGTTTTGGGGGATTTTTTTTATCTTATATCTAAGAAATGAAATCTATTAATGCTAATGAATATTTAAACCTACGTGAATCTTAATGATGAAAACTAATTAAAGAAGGAAGAAAAGGAAATGTTGTTTTTATTCTAAAGCAAGAAATTAAACTACAAACTATTTTTAATGTAATATGAAATCTAAAATAAGGAAGAAAAATAAATGTTTATTAACTAATCTAAATTGCATAAAAATAAATCAGAATTTGAGTGATGTTAGTAGGCTAGCAGAATGTCTATGAAAAATATTTAGCTAGTTAAAACAAAGCATCATTCTAGATCTAATTGCATTTAAATGAAAAGATGAAATCAATTCCTATCCTATTCATTGAAGGCTTCTAGTCTTATGAAAAATAGAGCATAACTTAATCTAATTCTATTCCATGGATTGAAAGCATAAATCCTATCTTTAAGAATTAAAATGACAGTGCTGAATTAAAATTGAAAGAAAATACAAAGCATGAAACTATGGTTGTTGTGTGACAGAATACTCAGATATGGTCCAATTGGAAAATGGCAAAACCACCTTCTTGCGACGTCTTATTGAGCACAAGATTACACAGATAATTGGAAATTTAATCTAAGAAAGCATTCATAAAATTAATCTACAAAGCAGTAATCTATTTAAAATATGAATTGACAGGAAATTGATTTGTGAAATCAATGTGAACTTAACTATGAAATTGAAAAAAATAGAAATGATAATTAACAGTGAATGAAATAATGAAATTCAAACTACAGAAACAACTAATAAAACCTCCTTCCTGTGCAGGGGCCCTCTGCAACATAATGTGTCGAAAATATAATGGAATACATGGGCATAAAAGGCTCAAACTAGTCTTCTTATTATCGAAACACAGTTTCAAAGGCATGCATTGTATTATAAAAAATTAGGACTATCTCCGGTTTAAAAACAACTGGTATTTAAACTAGTTTTGGATTCCACTGTCTGAGCCATTTACGCTTATAGATAACAATTAGAATTGGATTTTATAAGCATGAAAAAAAAAATCTTAGTGGTTGTCTCTCAATTTGCTACGTCAGAGAAAATCAAGAGTATCTCACTCACTGATCTCGCTCCTTGATCGACCTTTGACCATGAACATAAGCACATTTTATTTTTGAATTTGAACAGGTGGATTGGATATGATCCATGTGTGGATCATTCCTGAGATACCCATGTGACCCATTCCCTCATTTTCTTCTTGAAACCTGTCAAACCATAACAGTAGCTGCGGTAACAACGATTAGATACAGAACTGAACACATTCTGTAGCTAGTTACAGAAATTCATTCAAATAACAAGAACCATCATAATATAAAGTAGATATCATCAACTGCTTTCTCTAGTATGGAATATTTCAATTATCATTGACTGGAGTCATGAATTTGTGAAAAAGGAAGGAAGATATGATGAAAAATGGTGTCAAAGTAAGAAAATTTTTGAGGTTCAACACAAATCTAAGCACTTTCATCTTAAATATGAAACTGATATCAGCACAACATTAAATAGCAATCAATTTTAGATCAGGTTCTCCCACATTTCTTTGGATGATTCAGAATTCATAACCTCGGTGAAATTTGAATCTAACAAAACACTTGTTATAGAGTTCAAGGCCTTAGCATTTTCCACATATGATTTCTTTCCATCTCCATTTTTCTTAGATGAGATGGGATTTTAAATCCATCTATAACTGACTCCCATACTTCCACTCCAAAAGACATCAAATAGAAATTCAACCTAATTTTCCAAAAATAAAAATGTGTTCCATCAAAGAGGTGAGCCTTATTTTCTTCCTTACTGTCCATTGTGAATAAAAAATAATTCTTCCAACTATAAGGCTAATTTGAAGAAGCTAGCTCTAAAACCAATTGTTGGAAATACTAAGAGGAGGGGTGAATCAATATTTTTCCAATTGTTATACTATGCCAATTAAGATTTTTTTTCACAATAGGAAGCACAAGATGTACCAGAATACAAGAAACAAGAATAAAAAAATTTATATTAAAATAATTCAAATAATGAGGACACCAATCCTCAAATTATGGCTCCAACCATTACAGAAATTTCAATTCTTATAAGGCTCCAATATTTACAAAACCTTTAGTTCTTTAAGGCTCCAACCTTGAGTGAAGACACCAATCCTCTTAATAAAATCTTGGCACCAACCCAATCTATATGAGGTCACCAATCCTCTTAGGATCCAACCTATTAAAACACTTCAAATATACCTTAAGAACTTTACCAAAACACTGCTTCAAGATGTTATCCAAGTTGCTTCAATTATGCTCCAAAATATTCTCCAAAATCTGCTCCAAAGATGATTTAAAATTTCTTCAAGGATTCTTCACAATCAGGTACAAAAATTCTTCTTCAAGTCTCCTACAAAGATCACCTCAAGGATGCTTCAACAAGTTCTCCAAAATTCTGCTTTAGGCCTGCTTAAGAAGTGTCTCCAAGTTTGCTTCAACAAGTCTTCTCCAACGCTTCTTCAAGTCTACACAAAGTTTGATCCAAAATAAAAGCAAATTATTCTCAAGAATTTGATCCAAGGACTGCTCAAGGTTTGATCCTAAAACTGATCCAAATTCTGCCAAGAAATCGATACAAGGTCAACTAAAAATTGATCTATGGTTAGCTCCAAGTATAGTCAAAACTCAGGCCTCAATACCATTATTTTCCTCAAGACTGAGATCTGTTATAGGTGGCTAAAAATGTTTCCTCAGGGTTGAATTACCATAGGCTACAGAGGGGTCAAAACGCTTGTCTTAGGGCCAAATTTTGTTGGTCACAGAGGGGACGAATTTCTTCGGGCTTTAGGCTGAAACACATGTCTGTAATAAGTGAATCCACATGCCAAAATTTTGTGCAAAGGATGAGTTGAGATTAGGCCAAGTTTAAGCCTAAAAGGGTGAATGAGTTCCGGTCCAATGACAAAATTCAAAATCTCATCAAACAATCACCAAAATACCATAACCTAATAACCACAAAATCCATAAACCAAATCTCAAGTGCTTCTTCCTCACTTTGACCTAAGGTTCATGAGATATGAACCTATAAATCTCCTTCTACAAACCTGAACTTGTCTCTTTTTCTTGCTTTGATGAGTTATAGGTCGAATGGAGGATAGAGGTCACTTATTTATACTTCTTCAGTCCCACAAATTTGACCATAAGAGGTTCGACTTACCACAATGGGGCCAACTTGATAGGAGATGCAAAACAAATGTGTTTTACTGAAATAATTAATTTTCATCATTGGAGAAGAGTTAGAAGGAATGAAATATCTAATTGTAAAGATCTTAAAGTGTTATTTAAGCCTATCCTACCTTCCTTTTTAGATGATCATCCTTTGACACCAATAAAAATTATTTTCTCAACACCAACAACATATTCTGGTTTGTCTCTCTTTTCCATAATAGTTTTCTTCTCTTTACATAGTGCTAGAATATATATCTCACACCAAGATTTATCACCAATTAGCATATTTTCTTTCACACAAGCTCCACGATGGATCTCTTTGAATAGTGGCAGATGGAGAGAGAAACACTCACAAAACCAATTTATTTACATTACACTAGCTTTTTGTTCATAAATGTTATACATATCCTCAAACACTTGGACATTAAAAAAACTCTCTCATAGTGGATTATGTTATTCATTGGTGTCTCTTAAGTAAACACACCCTTAATTATAGGAAAGCCCCATTCATGTCAAAAGATTAAAATGATGTCCGAAAATAAAATTTCTCACCTTCTACTATTTTCCCAATAGAGGCTCAAAAAAATCATCACATTAGAGGTATTACATCAAAGTTCTCTATCAACTAATAGAAATTAAAAATAGAATTTGGACAAAAAAATATTGAATGGAAGTAAGTATAGGTAAAATTAAAAATAACTAGGATATGAAAAAAGTGAACTTCTCTCAATATGTTCTCGTGATAACTTGTCTATTGTTTGACATAACTGCAATATTTGAATGAATGAACATAAGAAATAGGAACTACTTACAAAAAGAAACAACCAATCTAGATTACTTCTAACCCTACTGTATGATCATCGAACTTTGTAAAGCCAAATTTCTTATGTAAGCCAATTATATTGCTATTTCAATCATGTACAAAATTTCAAATACCATGCTTCTTAAAAAAAAACCAATCTCTAAAATAAAAATAAAAATAAATTAAGCTTATAAAATAAAACTTAAACAACTAAAAATTATAAATGATATAAGGACAAAATAAATAATAAAACATTTATATGCAACATAACTTATTTAAAAATACTTATACAAATGTTATACAATTATAAAGACACTCTAATGTACATAACCATCGGTGAGAATAACACAAGTCTATTTGATTAAATCTTAGAACTTTTAAAATCTAATAAATCTAATATAATCCAACCAAAAATGTGCACCCAATGCAAAAATAGAAATAACTACCTTGAAATTAAGGACTACTTAAAATAACTTGCATAACCACTCTTAAAATAAGACGTATGTGTAATAACTAATGACAACTAAAAACATCCTTAAAATTGAATTTCAATAAGCTCTTGCAAGCTATTAAAAAAAAGACTTATTAAACAACTACCAACAAAAAGTTATTGAAAAAAATACAAGTGTATTTTGATTAAATCAAAGAAC
This sequence comes from Pinus albicaulis, assembly GCA_034641835.2. Taxonomy (NCBI): domain Eukaryota; kingdom Viridiplantae; phylum Streptophyta; class Pinopsida; order Pinales; family Pinaceae; genus Pinus; species Pinus albicaulis. Next base: position 40,952 of record JAXQQM020076718.1, read on the forward strand.
TTTTATGATCTAATAAATCTAATCTAATCCAACTAACAATGTGCACCCAATGGAAAAACAGAAATAACTACCTCAAAATTAAAGAGCTAAGGAAGATAATTTGTCATAATCACTCTCAAAATAAGACATATTTGTAATATCTAATAACAACTAAAAACATCCCTATAATTGACTTCCAAGTTGTGAGTCAACACAAAATTATTAAGCAGTTACCAACATAATATTATGATTGCAAATAACATAAAACCATATAGTAAATGGTAGTAAAATATAACATAATGCAATGTCTTATGTTTAATGTTTAGTAATCACTTTTGTTTTCAAGCACTACATACTATAAATCCATATAGTAAATGGTAAAAAGTAAACCATAATGCAATGTCTTCTGTTTAATGCTTAGTAATCACTTTTGCTTTTGTGTACGACATACTATAAACCCATTCTCGTCTTCAGCGATTACTATACACGAACCTTCAGTCTTATTACTTGACACCAAATGGTCTTCAATGTTATTTTTCGATACATTTGTCTCAACATGAAGAACATTCGTGGATGGAAAAGATGAGCTGCTGGTAAAGCCAATATCACTAGCATCCTTATGTATACCATGAGGCTTTATATATTCTCTACTTTCAAAAAACTTTGTTGCTTGTTTAAGCACAGGGTGCTCTCCTATGTTACCAAACCCAGGTAAGTAGATGTTTTCACAATAAACATTAGCTCTTTGCCAAATATTTGGGCCACCCAGCCATGTAATCTCAAATGTGCACATACACTTCTCTTGGCCATGCATAGTAATATGATTTCTTTGAGAAACCTGCACCCAAATGCTTCCGGTTACATATACTAAATTATGATTTGTTTGAAAAAAACATAAAATAAATCTTAATATATTTAAACATTTATGTAGGTTAAGTGAGCTATAATATTTTATAATTATATTTTTAAATAGTATAATATATCTGAGCAAAATAATACAATACTAATAAGGTAAGATTTAAGATTAAACAATAATATGTGATATGACAATTATAATTATAATTATTTTAAGGGCAAAATATAATAAGTGTTTTTTTTTCATTAACTAAGATGAATATTAATAGAAAAGAAAAAGAAAAACAAACTAACTAAATTTTTTTATGATGATTTTAAATCCAATTTAATTTAGGATATTAAAATTTAAGACATTAAAATAAAATTGGTTATATAAATCATAATTATAATTATTTTAAGAGGAAAAATAAAATAAGTAAATTATTTTGTTTTCATAAATTACAATGAATATTTCAAAAAAAAATGAAAACTTGAATAATGTTTTTGACCCAATTTAACTTAAATATTTATATTTCTAAAATATAAATTTTATATATTTCAATTTTTAATAAAATGAAAAAACAATCTCACAAGATTTTAGGAAAATATAGAAATAAGAAAAGTAAACACAACTTCAATATAGCCTATATGTTAAAATACAAGAAAATATTTGAACAATGACTTTTTATTAAAACTATACAATATTCAAAATATTGGAGATGGGTAGATAATGTGTAATTTTTGAAATGTCTAAATTAAATTCTATTTGGAAAATACATATATTTAAATATAAGTAAGGATTTTATATATTTAAATTGAATATCTTAAAATATGGGTAATAATGATTGTAAAATATAATAGATATTTTATTAATAAAATGATAAGAGTTTTGAAATTTTAACTACAATAAATTTAAATTAAATATACTAAGTTTCATATAACATTGATAAATACAAAATAATTAATTAAAAAGTTTAAAAATTTGTATTTGTAAACACTCAACTTTATATGGAATTAGGTGTTGAAAGTCAACAAGAAATTGCAGCACACAAACTAGTGTGGGACCACAAGTCCTAGCTATGCATTAGTGCGAAAGCCAATTTAATTTAATGAATTGTTGCAATGTATAATTTAATTATCCCTTAATTAAATTGGACAATAAAATGTAATCTTTTCTCTTAATCACTTGTAACAGTTATCCGAGTGTGATAAACTCAATTAGCTCATGAATTTTGAGTTGAGGGTGGTTGGTGAGGCATGCAGAGTGATTCTATTAGTTATGGATTTCGAGTTGCAGTTAGTGCATTAGTTTAATGCATGAGTAATCAGTTAACTTAGTTAGGTGAGTTAAAGTCAGTTGAACTAGTTGTAACTGTTTGTTGCACTAGTGAGAGATCAAGTGAATTAAATCATATTAAATTCAAATGCAGTGATCTGCCATACAACTCATTATTTACTATCAATAATTGCATGCATGTCAGTTCCAGTGGAGACCCAGTTGAGACAAAGGTTAAAGGGATGTTAACTATTAGGTGTATCGTTAGTAGGTTTCCTACATGCAACCAAACACCCATTGGATTGCCCATGATCCTTGCGCAGTTTTGGAAGGCTGAAATTCCTAAAGAACGAATTGCATTCCTCATGAATTGCGCAAGAAAGGAAAGCTGATTAGAGGCAGGAAATTGGCTAAGTGTTGGTCGATTTTATCCGGGTTAGTGCGAGATAGTTGTGAGAGTGCAAGAGACTCTTGTGAGAAGAGTGCATTGTAATTGTTTCATGATTCCATGGTGAATGTAGAATATAATATAGAGGGGTTTTGAGTAGCAAGCTTTCCTCGGAAAAATATCTGTGTTGTGGTTTGATTTGATTCTTTCTTTACTTGTTGTGATTGGTGATTGTACTTATTTTCCACAACTGATGTGTAGAAGGATTTAGTATCTACCTTTAGTACATTTCTTGATCAGATTGAATCCATTAATATACATATGTTTGTATAATTCCTACATGGTATTAGAGCACAAGAAATCACTATAATGGAGGAGATGTTGAGTTTGTGACTAAATAGAATTAAAATTTGCAAAAGTACTCTTGGTGCAATAGGCGAATCATGATCGAGATGGCTTTAAATGGCTTGAGATTGGAGTATGCACTCGAGGGTGGTTCCAATTATATTGCGTGGAAAGACATGATGGAGGTAGTATTGGAGGGTAATGGGTTGAAAGAATTCATTGATAATGAAATTCCCAAACCCACTGCATCAGATGCTGCAAACCTTGATGCTTGAGAAAAGAAGGTTGCAAAGGCGAGGAGGATCCTACTAGAGGGAGTGCGAGACAAAATTGTCTCAAATCTCCATGGAAAAATGACACCATATGCAATGTGGAAAGCTTTGACAAATCTATTTTAGAGCAGCAGTGATCACAAAAAATTGGCACTGAAGGACAAGATCAAGAAAATCAAAATGGAGAAAGGAGACACGATTCTGAAATATTTAACAAAGTTTGTCCAATGTCGAGATGAGCTTGGGAGCGTCAGAATTACTATCACGGATGACGACTTGGTGAGCCTAGCTCTTCTAGGACTTCCCAAGAGTTGGCATAGTTATTAGGACTCTGTCAATAGGAGGGAGAAGTTGCGAGATTCGGAACGACTTTGGTCGGATTTGGTGCAAGAATAATTCAAACAGAATACCAAGGATGGATCTTCATCTAAGACAAATGATGAAGAAAATTGTGCTTTGGATGCTAAGGCAAGGAAGGAGAAAGGAAAGAAATCCTATTCCAAATTTGAGTTTGCCAAAGATGGCAAGAAACATGGCATGTCTAAAGTGAAGTTTTTTCACTGTCACAAGCATGGACATTATGCTACTAATTGTCCACAAAGGAAGAAGAACAAGAAAGCTTCAGGATCTGCAGTTGGTGAGGCTTTGGCCTCGAAATTTGAGCTTGAATTCTTACTCATTTCACGCATGATGTCAAGTGCAATGGGACTGGTGTGGTACTTGGATAGTGGTTCATCTTTCCACATGACGGGAGACAAAGAAATTTTCAGTAGCTTGGAGGAGAAGGACCTCTAGATGCATATCGAAATGGGTGATGACGAGTAGTACAATGCTACCGGGATTGGTACAGTTACCTTCCAGAAACAGCTAGGTAAACCCTTATTATTAAAAGATGTAATGCATGTAGCAGGCTTGAAGAAAAATTTAGTTTCAGTTGCAATGTTGGAGGATAGAGGCTATGATGTGGTTTTTAGTGAAGGAAAAGCTTTCCTACGACACAAAGCCATAGGAAAAGCCAAGAATATTGGGATTCGTGTGAAGAATATCTATAAACTTGATGTAGATGGCTGCACAACATTGATGGGTAAGGCAGAAAAAGTGGTGAGTCTAGATGAGGGTGAGTTATGGCATAGGAGATTGGGCCATCTACACCACGGAGCCTTGAAAGTCATGCAACAGATTTCTACGAGTCTTCCCAAGGGTACTCTTGCGCATTTAGACACATGTAAGGGATGTACTATGGGGAATTATGCGAAGGCCACTTTTCACGAGTAGGAAAACCAAGCTTCGGAAACCCTTGAGAGAGTTCACTCAGACGTGTGTGGACCATTCTCTACTACTTCGACAGCAAAGCACAAGTACTATGTGATATTTGTTGATGATTTTTCTAGAAAGTGTTGGATCTACTTCATGCAGAAGAAATATCGGACGTTCTCAAAATTTCTTGAGTTCAAAGCACTAGTGGAGAAAGATACGGAGAAGCATGTGAAGGCTCTTAGGAGTGAAAATGGTGGTGAGTACATCTCCAATGAATTCAAGAAATTCTGCAGGAAAGAAGGAATTCAGAGAGAGTTGATTGTGCCTCATAACCCACAACAGAATGGGGTCGCAGAAAGAAAGAACAGAAAATTTGTGGGTGCAACATGAGCAATGTTGCATGATCAGGGCCCACTGTTACATCTGTGGGCGGAGGCATGCAACACAACAGTATTTGTGCAAAACCGTAGTCCTCATTATATACTTGGCATGATTACACTAGAGGAGGCCTTTTCTAGTAAGAAACCTGATGCTACATATTTTAAATTTTTGGCTCATTTGTTTATATGCATGTGACCACAGATGCCAGGAAGAAGCGCAAACCAATAACTGAGATTGGGATATTTTTGGAGTACAATGATACTCCTCACAACTATCTGGTGTATTTTCCAAATAGCAGGATGACTGTTGTGAGACAAGATATAAAATTTGATGAGGAGAAAGCCATTCGATTGTCCCTTGAGAGGGAGTTGGATTTGCATGTAGATGAGGAACTCTTGGTTCCAAATAATTAACCTCAATATGTGGAGCAGCCACATGCGGAGGATCATGGAGTGGCAGAAAACACTCATGCAGAGCCATCCACCAGAAATGGTAGAAGGCACACCACGGAAGTTGATCGATTGAGACTTGATGCGACAAAGCATGTAGAAGCGCCTACTTCACTGCACAGACAGAAAAAATCTCCAAACATGTTTACTAAATACATGGCTCTTATGAGCAAGTGTATTGTGACAGAACCATCTTTCTTTGAGGAAGCAGTGTAGAAACCAATTAGGGTTGATGCTATGGTTGAGGAGTATTGACTTCATCGTCAAGAAAAGTGCATCGGGAGTTGTCCAAAGACTGGTCGGAAAATCAGTGGTTGGATCTAGATGGCTCTATAAGGTGAAGAAAGCAGCAGATGGGAGTGTGGAGAAGTACAAGGCCAGATTTGCGGCACGGGTATTCTCACAAGTTGAGGGGATTGACTATGAGGATACTTTCACACTAGTTGCGAGATACTCATCGATTATATCTATCCTTGTAGTCTTAGCACAGATGGTGTGGCACATTCATCAAATGGATGTGAAAAATTCGTTTCTCAATGGAGTTATTGAGGAAGAAGTGTTCATAGAGAAACCAGAAGGTTTTTGGATCTTTGACGATGGGTCGAATGTGTGCTAACTCAAGAGAGCATTGTATAGGATGAAGCAAGAACCTCGTGCTTGGTACACTCAAATTGACAGCTATTTCACTGGGTTGGGCTTCACCAAAAGTGAAGCGGATGCGAACCTCTACTAGATTTTGGTTGATGGTAAGCTCTTTATTATCGTACTTTATGTTCATGATCTAATTTTGACAGGTGATGAGAAATTTATAACTTCTTGCAAGAAGGATCTTGCAAGGGAGTTCGAAATGAAGGACATGGGACTCCTTCATTATTTCCTTGGTTTGGAAATATGGCAGTGAGATGGTGAGTTATTTTTTTCTCAAGGAAAGTATGCCAAAGAGATTTTGGGTAAGTTTCACATGGAGAGTTGTAAACCCATGGAAATTCCTCTTTTGGGAAATTGGAGGAAAGAGGATGCTACTTCAGGAGATGTACTGGATGCTACTATCTACAGGAAACTAGTGGGTTCACTGATGTACTTGGTGAACACCACACTAGATATTTTCAACGCAGTTAACTAGCTGAGTCAAGATATGGTTAAGCCAACCAAGCTCTTTTGGAAGGAAAGGAAGCATGTATTGAGATATCTCTGGGGCACTACAGAGTATGGATTATGGTACAGAAGGATAGAGGGAGTGAAGCTTCAAGGCTTCATGAAGGAAGATTGGGCAGGAAATCCATCAAACATAAAGAGCACATCAGGAGGGATCTTCAGCATAGGATCAACAATAGTTTCTTGGTGTAGCAGGAAGCAACGATCTGTGGCACTCAGTTTAGCCGAGGCAAAGTACATGGTAGCAAGTAAAGTTGCATGTGAGGCCATCTGAATGAGAAATATCCTGGTTGGTTTGTTTGGTTCTCATATGGATCCGACGATGATACATTGTGATAACCAGAGTTGCATTAAACTCTCGGTTAATCCAATATTCCATGATAGGTCCAAGCACATAGACATCTGATACCACCCTCTCAGAGTTTGTGTTAAGATGCACATTATGTTACTTCAGTACATTCCCACGGAAGATCAAGATGCAGATATTCTGACGAAGGCACTTGCCAAGAGAAAATTTGAATACCATAGAGGCAGGATCAGGGTGGAAAATAATCCCTTTCTTGTTGAGAGGGAGTGTTGAAAGTCAACAAGAAATTGCAGCACACACACTAGTGTGGGACCACAGGTGCTAGCGATACATTAGAGTGAAAGCTAATTTAATTTCATAAATTGGTGCAATGTCTAATTTAATTATCCCTTAGTTAAATTGGACAATAAAATGTAATATTATCTCATAATCACTTGTAATATGAGTGTGATAAACTCACTTAGCTCATGAATTTCGAGTTGAGGGTGGTTGGTGAGGCATGCAGAGTGATTATATTAGTCATGGATTTCGAGTTGTAGTTAGTGCATTAGTTTAATGCATGAGTAATCAGTTAATTCAGTGAGGCGAGTTAAATTCAGTTGAACTAGTTATAAATGTGTGTTGCACTAGTGAGAGATCAAGTGAATTAAATCCGATTTAATTCACATGTAGTGATGTGCCATGCAATTGATGATTTACTATTAATAGTTGCATGCATGCTGTTTCTAGTGGAGACCCAGTTAAGACAAAGGTTAAAGGGATGTTAACTATCAGTTGTATCATTAGTAGGTTGCTCGCATATAACAAGACATCCATTGGATTTCCCATGATCCTTGCACAGTTTTGGAAGGCTGAAATTCCTAAAGAATAGGGATTGCATTCCTCATTAATTGCGCAAGCAAGGAAGGCTGATTAGAGGTAGGAAATTGGCTAAGTGTTGGTCGATTTTGTTTGGGTCAGTGTGAGATAATTGTGAGAGTGCAGGAGACTCTTGTCAGAAGAGTGCATTGTAATTGTTTCATGATTCCATGGTGAATACAATAGAAGATAGAGGGGTTTTGAGCAGCAAGCTTTCCCTGGATCTGTGTTGTGGTTTGATTTTATTCTTTCTTTACTTGTTGTGATTGGAGATTGTGTTTATTTTCTGCAATTGATTTGTAGGAGGATTTAGTATCTATATTTAGTACATTGCTTGATCAGATTGAATAATGGGTCTACTACTGGGCCTTGATTCTGGGAGGCTCGCTTTGGATCCCGATCACGAAGGTATGAATCTTAAGCTTGATCTGTAACATCATAATCTGGATAAGAACCAACTGAATATGCTACCAATGCTTCTGCTAGTGAGGTTGTTGCTTTCACTGGACCTGGATATGCTTTTGTATGTTAAATTGATGGATATTCGATTGGCGCATTCACTGGTTATAGGTAAACAAGGTCAATTGAAATGTCTAAAGTAATATTTTCCTTTACCTCTAAGGGATAAAATTAAACTGGAATTGGAATGCATTCTTTGACCATTGATATACATATGTTTGTATAATTTCTACATTAGGACTCTTCAAGTATTTGTCCAAATGACACGAAATATATCACATCCTCAAAGTGGTACGAGAAGAAATATCACATTCTTAAGAGATCCCAAAAGCCCTTTAATAAATAACAATTATATTTAAATACTTTATAATATAACAAATCTCATAATCTTTATTATATATATATATATATATCAATTGGGGATATACGAGGTGGTCAGGAGGATAGAACAAAATCCTCCCCAACCAAGTTCAATTTCAACAAGTACATGACAAATGTTGACAATATACACAGTATACATATATTCCTCATATGAAATATACAAACCGTAAAACCTATCCATAACATAAAACCTTTGTAACATATTAAGAATTTTAAACACTTTTCCAAAAAATTTACTAATTAACACTTTTAACTTAAACAAACCTTAAAAAAGTCTAGGCTAGGGATGGATTCCCTACAGAGGCTATGGGAGGCCTCAACCTGCCTTCTCTTACAGACAAAGCGATTGTTTCTGGGGCCCTTAGAGCACAAAAGCCCTCCATGGCTCTTTCAAAATTATTATCTTGTCTCCAAATATTAGGGCAGTGGGGGTATCTTCTAAAATCATTTCCCTCAAAAGGTGAAAAATATAAACCGTCTATTATCCCATTGCAAGAGACAATGGTTCTGGGGGAGAAGGGTAGAGAAGAAATTTGATACCCACACAATTTATACTTGCCACATCTTTCCAAATGCATGAATGTATTAAATAAGATAAAATCATTTAAAAATATTTGGGAAAGCCATCCCACCACTCAAAAAACCCCTTTAAAATTTGAAATGAACTATGATGTGTAAGGCTTACTACTTAAGTAGTCAAGGAGTGACTTCTTATGCTAACATACACAATAACCCTTCAAGTTCAATCATGCATGGATGGAATTTGAGTCCTTTAAATAGTTGGTAAAGAGTATTTGGCAAAAAAATTCAAATAAAATTATCATATCTTCTATGGAATCCATGGTATATCAAATCACAAATCTAAAAATGGTGGTGGTGGATTGGGAGAAGAAAAGGAAAAATGAACAAAATGAGAAGATGTTGATTCTAGAAGTTGAATATGAAAAAATATCTCGGTCCTTTTCTAACTCATGCTTCCTAGCCGATTTAAGAGAATGTGTTCCTTGGAAGCTAGAAAACAACAAATTTTAAAACTGGAAGAGGAGTCTTGGATATTAAAAAGTAGGGTTACCTAGATCAAGAAGGAGGATGGTAACACTAAACTTTTCATAATTATGCAAATCACATAAGGAACGTTAATCCTATTTGGGAACAGTAATTAGAGGGTGGAAATATTGCCACAATCCAACTTGATATTAAAGTTGTTGCTTCCTCTCACTTTTACACCCTTCTTGGAGATCCAAGATCTTCCATCATTAGCTCTCAACTTCAAACCATTGGTAATTTCCTGATATTTTTCAGCATTGAAGACTCTACCAAGATTGGTGGCTCGGTGTTCCTTGATGAAATAAAATAAGTACCAAAGAATTTAGCTAATGACAAGAGTTTCGATCCTGAAATTTGAATGGTCGAGCTCTTCCTTTCCTTTTTTGATCTGATGGGGCCTGAACATTGCAGTATGGTGGAGGAATCTTAAACATTGGGAAAATTTCAAGAGCTATTAATGCAAAATATATAACTATGATCCAAAAAAATTCCAACCTATGACTTTTTTTCTGATTTAAGGCCCATCTCTCTATGTGACTTGATTTGTAAGATCGTCTCAAAAATTATCTCAAATGGGATCAAGCCTATAATCGTTGAAAAGATATCCCCTAACTAATTTGGTTTCCTAGCATACAGGAAGATCATGATGCTATTGGAATTTCTCAAGAAGTCCTCCACTCTTTAAGTCAAAAAATATTCAAGCCTTGATAAGGCCTTTGATAAAGTAAACTGGAATTTTCTTCGATTATTCCTTCTTGAAGTTGGTTTGTGATTGGAGACTACCAACTGAATTATGGGTTGTGTAACTTCAGGAAATTTCTCCATTCTGATTAAGGGCTCTCCCACAAAAAATTCTCCATCTTAAGAGATATTAGATAGAGGTGTCCCTTGTCTCCCCTACTATTTCTGTCAATGATGGAAGGCTTGAGTTTGTTGTTGTTGAAAAAGAAGCAGGAAGAAAACATCAAGGGCATTAAAATCTCATGTAAACAATTTATCACTCACTTATAGTTTGTGGATGACGTCGTGTTGATGGCGTTAGAATATATTTCAGAATGGAAAGTCTTTGATAAGGTCATTCATATATTTTGTGAGTCTTCTGGCATGGGGATTAATGCACATAAATCATCCATTCATGATCAAGCAGCCAATGCAGAGCTTCTCTCGTCCGTTCAGTCTATTTTTCCCTATCATATGGCTATTATGGATTATGGTTTTAAGTACCTAGGTTTATTCCTGAAGCCAAATGACTATCTTAAATATGACTGGAAGTGGCTTCTTAGAAAATTTGATCAAAAAATCAGTATCTGGTGTTACAACTGGTTATCATTGGGGGGAGAATGATCCTAGTTAAATCTGTGCTAGAAAATATCCTAGTTTTCTCACTTGTGATTTCCAAAATCCCTAAATCTATTCTTAGCAATACCATACAAAGAATATACAACTTTGTATGGACTGGAAAAAGAAGCGAAGAAGGGATGCACCTTGCTAGCTGGGCCTCCCTTGCAAAACAAAATATTTTGGAGGATGGGGCTTCAATAATATCTCTTGTTTTGGCAAAGCATTAGCTCTAAAAATGTGGAGAGGCATGTTTGATGGTTGTCTTTGGAGCCAAGTGATTAAGGAGAACTATCTAAAGAAATTTTTGGTGGTGGATTGGCTTAGAGGAACAACCAAAAAATCAGTCAAAAAGGGTTCCATTGTCTCGAAGGTACTTGTGGAATATTTTCCCTTTCTCTTCAATTGGTTGGCCTCACAGGTTGTAGATGTAAAAAAAGTGATATTGGGAAAAGATCCCTTTATTGGAGGGTCTCGTTTCTATAAGTTATCAATAAATTTGATTTATACCCTGACATCTAAAGGCTACTACTTCTTAAATTATATATCTTCTCACGGTAAATAGTTGACTTCTTCATATTTATAACTGGATGAATCATTGGCTGAAGAGTGGAACTCCTTCACGAAGGAGTTAAATATATATGGGGTAAGTCTAAATAATTCAAAGGACCAACTGGTATGGAGTTTGGACACAACTATGGAAAGGATTAAAGAAGTTTGGACACAACTATGGGAAGGATTAAAGAAAACCTGAAATACAAAGCTATTTCCCATTCAATTGTGGATTAGGACATTAGATGGTGGACCAACAACATTTGAAAGTGGTACCAAATAAACTTAAAAAAAAAATTCTAGCTACTACTACAAAAAAAAAAATTCTGACCTAGAAAAATATGCAAAAAATAGGTTTTGCAGGCCCAAATCAATGTTTCCTTTGTAGGAATCAAGATGAAATTGTTGATCATATCTTCATTGGCTGCCATTGTTCTAAGAAAATTTGGCAATTAGTCTTGATGGTCTTGGCCCTTGGGCATTAAAGAACATCTTGCACATACCTCCTTTGTGGAATTTCTACAAGAATGGGAAAATTTAAAATTCGTTTTTCTCTGTCTATCTTTGTTGCTTGACGTATATGTCTTCTAAGGAACAAGATTATTTCAAAAACACAACTTTGAATATTCTTCCTCTCTGAGCCAAGATTGTTTCTCACTATAGGGAATACTCTTAGTCACAAGTTTGGATGAATTTGAAAAGAATACATTTCCCATGTCTCCTTACAGGAATATGTGAACGGGTTTTTTTATGGTAAAGCACAAGAAAATTATTGTGGAGGGGGAGGGGCATGATCAAAAATGTTTTTTAGAATTGGTTTAGGAATTAGTAAATCACAATTGGAGATTCTTAACCTTGCAACATGGAAGAAAAAAATCGAAAAAGAAATTCCAGAAAATCATTTTTTAAACATATTTACAAAAAGTTCAATACAACTCAAGACAACTTATAAAAATAAACTTCTCCAAATAAAACCTGGACTAGTATATTACTAAGAACTCAATGGATCAACCATTCAAAGTGCTCCTTGAACTCAAAGCAACTATGCCAGAAGTATTCCACTTATATCTATCTAGTTTAAAAAAAAAAATGAACTTTGATTCTATGGCAATGTAGATATGCGATAGTAATATTTAGAAAAAAAAAACTGAATGCAATCTGACCTTTTCGATGCGAGCGTCGTAATACCTATACAGCCTGCTATCAGGAAGGAGAGCAGCTTCATTTAAGAGGCCTCCATGGTCACCTGGTGGTAAATAAGACACCATTACAAACCACATTGGTGTCACTTTCCAGCACTCTTCATCCTTTAGCTGTGTGGATGGAACACGGAATTTGAGATATAAATCATCTGCACTTCTCAAGTCTGCCAACTCAAATTCCTCCGCTCGTTCCTCTGCTAATCTTTCATAATTAACACGTAGTTTTCCATCATGTAGACTGATGGAAACAATATACCCATTTTCATCTGTAATAATTGATATGCCCACATTCTGTCTCACTAAATCATTTGAAAATGATTTTCTTGACACATTTGTCATCGCAGGAACACTCACAGATGCCATTGCCATTGAAGGAGTAATATGAGGCATATTTTTTACCCGCGTTAACCAATTTTGCTGCTTCCCGAAGAACGTAGTGCTTTTCGAGACCACGAAACCCAAGTAAGTAAATGCTTTCACGCTGAACGGTAGCTGTTTGACCCACTTCAGGACCAGCTAACCATGTAATCTTAAATGTGTATACACGATTTTGTATACCGCCTGCATTAATATGCTCCACCCTTGAAATCTGCATCCAAGTATCTATAATTAATCTATTATATTATATAAAACTGTTAATTAAAATTGGAATAAAATCGATAAATATATCAATTTATTATATTAACATGCGTTTTAGCTAGCAGGAAGCAGATCCATTATCTAAGAGGTGTTCATGCAAGATTTGGGGTCCTGGACAGTAATTGAGATGGTGAATGGAGCTGTTCATGTTAAGGAACAGCAGCCTTTCATTTAAACTCTGTTTTTTTTTTTAATTATGTTATGTACACATTTTGATTTAAAAAAACTCTAAAACTGCTACTTTAATTGAGTCTAGAACTGTTTCCCTATGTAAGGAGGTTCCCAGGCTCCATTTTTAGTATAATCTGCTACTTTCTGTTTTATGGGGACTAGGATAGTTTCTGCTTGCCAGTTCCTCTTGCTGATCTATGGAAGGATTGAGCTTTGTCGATTGCATTCGCATCATACACTCTCATTTCTGTTTCGGTTTCTGAGATGATGAGCTAAAGAAGATGCATTAGCATGACTCTGTTGCTTTGGCTGCTTTGCATTTACATAAGTCTTGTAAAGCGGCTTCATGCAAATCCCCTTTGAAGAAGGGAATAGATTATTTTTGAAATGCCTACTGCATATGTTACGAGTATCTATATATAATAGGAAGTTCGATTTTTTTTCCCTTTGGAAAAAGAAAAAAAATATGTATTTTAGCTATATTAATTATAAAATTAATTATTTTAAGAATATATGCAGTTAAACCAATCTTAATCCTATAAAATAAATTATATTATAATATTTATAGCTTTAATTTTATTTTTCATGCAAATAATTAATCAATTTATTAATTTTTTATTTTTAAATAGTCAAAATATTTTATTTCAAATACATTATACATATTTTTTTTATCTTTATTTAAAAATATCTTTTTTTTATTAGGGAAAAAAACAATTAGAATAATCAACTCAGTAGGATGGTTACACAGATTGTGGGAGGCTTGGATCTAATATTTACCAGATAGATAATTTTAGAAAAAATGTTTTTCATCATTCACAATTAGTATAGAAAATGTGACAAACTCTTTCATGCCAACACCTACTTTCAATATAAAATTCATAATTTTTACTTTTTATCTAAACAATATTTATTTTGTTATAATTATTATCATTTTGCATTGAAAAATATCCCATTATTATTATAAGAAATAAAAATAATTTTATAAATATATTCTTTAAAAGTTTTAAAAAACTGAACTTTCTTTCAATACCAACTAAATATAACTATTATGAAAACAAATATAACTTGAAAATGGTCACATTATTTTTAGAAGTATGTTAGTGGAAATTGCTGAGTTTTTTTTCAATGAAAAATCTAAGTATAATATGAATATGTAAATACTTGGTATTTTAAAAAAAACCCAAAATTTCTTCATTATACTTTATTTATTTATAATGATTCAAAATTTTATAATTTCAATGAATGATATTGTTTTAATGTATTGGGGTATAATTTATAAATAAAGTTTATATTAATAAGCTCGTAATCTAAAATAGTTGCAGAATAATCTAGAAATTCCTGTAAGACTATGAAAAATTTGAGTAAAGATTTTCGAAATTATGGGTTACAGTAGTTAAACTTCAATATTTTGGGTGCCCTAAAGGTTTTTGATGGTGCTCAATCCATTTCCACCATCAAAAATGCAATTCAAGCACTCAAACTACTTGAATTTTTTATTTTTATTTTTACCAGATTCCCATAAAAAACTGCGATCCAAGATATTATGTTGAGTCCCTAAACAACTCCTATTAATAACAATAAGAACATTGATTGAAAGACTATAAGCTATTTTTTTGTTTTGTATGATGCCTTACTTCCCTTATTGGATACTAAACTGGGAAAGGGGGTTAAACAAAATCAACTCTATCATTTCACATTTTCTGTGGGCACGTACAAGGCACGATAGGGAAATTCATCTAGGAGGTTCTCGCTAGATAGGTGGATAAACCAAACGGCATCAAAGACTTAATCTCGCTTTGTTGCTGAAGAATTTATGGAGGGAAGTTTGTGGAGATGGCTTATGGCATCAAATAATAAAAGCTAAATACTTTAAGAACAATGAATTGAATTTACTGGCACCATATTCAAAGGTGGTTTCAAAGTGATGGAGAAGTTTGTTGTATACCAAACAATAGTTATACACACTTTACCTTTCCCTCCACTTTCTTTTTTACATCAAAAATAAATTTTCTTTATAAAGGGTATAGCAATAGATCGTAGCTCTTCCTTGTGTACAAAATTTTGGAAGGAGGTTGGGGATCTTGGCCTATCAGGACACTTAGCTGGGGATCTTGGCCTATCAAGACAATTAGCTATTGAATGGGAAGAATATACACTTCAATTCAAGCTTGCAGGGATATTTTGTTACCAAAGGAAGACTGAGTAACATGGAATGGAGGTATACATAAAGGACAAGTTTTGGCTAGTGAAGCATATTCTGTTATCAAACAAGTTTCTACAACTGACAATTGGTTGAACATGACATGGAAATGGAACATTTCCCAGAAACTGACAATTGGTTGAACATGAGATGGAAATGGAACATTTCCCAGAAGCTAAAGTGCTTCACATAGATGGAACATTCCCCGGAAGCTAAAGTGCTTCACATGGCTACTGGTTTGCAAAAAAATAACTGATATGAGAAAAATTTACACAAGAGGAGCTTCCAAGGCCAGGGTAGGTGGTGTCGGTTATGCTAGGCCATGTTGAAAACGTGAACCACATATTCCTACAATGTCTTTTTTCTGTTTTTGTGTGCTTAGGGAATCTCTTAAATATAAGAGCCTCTTGGAATAGGACAAACATAGGGGAATGTTTAATGCAGTGGTTTGTGGAGTATAAAACACACATGGCACTACGGAATGCCAGCGTATTTGAGCAATAAAAGCTGGAAGTGAGGAGAAAATGCTGAAAGATATCACCCTATGAGGAAAATATTACAAAAAGCAATAGATGCCCAAAGGATATATGGGTCTGCTATCCATTGGGTTTTATTTCTACGGGGCCTCATCATTCTTATACCCATGTGGGATGGTCATGTATTTGAGGCGTGGAGATTTTTATCGTTTCCACTACTTTAGCTACAAAGGAACAAAGCTTCTTGCTTTGTGGGGAGTCTTTTATTGCTCCAAATGGATTGGAATAGAGGAAATGGATGTCTTGGGAGAGTCCAAGGTGGTTGTGGAGTGGGTAAATATGAGATATATGTTAGAGACTCTTGATCTCAAAAACTGGAAGGACAGGATCAAGATTTCAAAAGGGTCACCATTTCCCATAAAGACCAAAACAGTGAGGCAGATAAATTGTCCAAAGACAGATACAGCGTATTCATACATTACCTTATATGCCTAAGATAAGCAGTACAGTAACTTGACAACTATGGCTTTCTTCATAATTAGTGATAAGGTTAGCTATGGTGTTACTAGGGTTAGATTAGTACAAGGTATGTGTTTGGATAAAGCAAACCCTCGTTTGGAGTGGGTCGGAGGCATCATTACTAGGGGACATCACTCTCTTTTTTCTGTAGCACACTTGAGGAATTAGAGTAGACAACTAGAAGAAGTAGCGGCAAGAAGCTGTTGTGGGAAGCTCCCCGGACCTAAAGGGCTAATGAACCAAGTCTAGGAGCTGTAGCGCGGCCCATCCCTATTAGCCGAGTTGAGTATCCAAGCCCAACCGAGCATCTCTAAAGCCCGCCCGAAATAAACATCAACCGGTTCAGCTTTGTGATAAGGGAGATACGTGAATCGACTAAATGGATCAGATATTTTGTTTTCAAAAATGACTGTCTTTAGGGGTTTGGAAACATCATGTTATGAAGCTGCTATGACAGAAGTAACAAGTTTTTGTAACTGCATTGAAGGAACAAGGTGAAAAGAGGAAAATATTCATGTATATGCAACTTTCTTTTATAATGAAAACCAGTGTTTTTCTTTCTTGAAAAAAAAAATCTGGACACTAATCTCACCTCCTCAATGCGAGCATCGAAATATCTATACCGGCAAGGACGTGTATCAGGAATGTAGTGAGGTGGTGGCGGGTAAGCGACCAATACAGGCCACAGTGGCATCACTTTCTCGCACTCTTTATCTGTAAGCGGCGTGGAGGGGCGGCGAAACTTTGCATACAAATTCTCGGCAGTTTTGAACTCTGCCAAATCCAACTCTTCGTCTCCTTTATGTGCTGATGTTTCATAATGGATTACAAGTTTTCCATTGTGCAGATCAATGCACACAAGATACCATCCATCCTCGCCGTTGCCAGGTTTGTACTCAAGAAGTAGATCCCTCCTCGCAATCGCAATGCTGCTACCTGCATCCTGCATGTTACCCATGTCCATGTTGAAGGTGAAAGGCAATGCTACTCAACAAATATCACTTTATGATGCGACGCTTGTGGATTCTGATGCGAGTAACAGTAAGGTGAAAGGCAATGCTACTCAACAAATATCACTTTATGATGCGAGGCCTGCAGATTCTGATGGGAGTAACAGTAATGAGAACAGCTAATATCACCTTTATGATGTGCTGTATCGTTTGGTCTCGAGGAATTAACAGCAATAAAAACTTTCAACGCGTTGATTAAGTCATCGTAGCTGCTGGTTCTGCAAATTACCAATTAAATTACCATTTAAAAGTAGAAATAAATAATTAATTACAATAATTTTTTTATTAAATTTTCAATATACACTTGATATTTATAATAAAAAAATTTAAAATCCTTCTAATATGTCTATAATTAATAATGATTTAAAATACATGTAAATATTTAAAATATGAACATGTCTATAATTAATAATGATTTAAAATACATATAAATATTTAAAACATATTTATTGTGAATGCTTTAAAAAGTCCCATGCATTGAAACTTTGCTCATCAAACAATTTAAATTTATGATTTTTGAAAGTTTTTACCATATTTTGGATAAAATTTACCAAAAAAGATAGGCGGGAAAGAACTATTTGTCATTAATTAGATTCCGTGTTAAGACAAATGTAAAATTTTAGGATATCGATGCGAACAAAAAAAGCGCATGTGACAACCAGTTGGCAAGAATTTCAATCTTAGGGTTCTTAAAACAACTTAAATTTATAATTCTTGAAAGTCTTTACCATATTTTGGACAAAATTTACCTGAAAAGATATGCCGGAAAGAACTATATTTTCCCATTAATTAGATTCTGCGTTAAGACAAGTGCAAAGGTTTAGGATATCGATGCAAGCCCATGTGACACCCAGTTGGCAAGAATTTATATGTTAGGGTTCTTAAAACACCTTAAATTTATAATTCTTGAAAATCTTTACTATATTTTGGACAAAATTTACCATAAAAGATACGCATGCTAGAAAGAACTATTTCCCATTAATTAGATTCCGCGTTAAGACAAATGCAAAGGTTTAGGATATCGATGCAAACAAAAAAGGTGCATATGACAACCAGTTGGCAAGAATTTCAATCTTAGGGTTCTTAAGGTTGAAATTCAACGAAGTAGCAAGAATATCATTTAATAATGCAAATAACCACAAATCACCATTTATAAGAATAAATTTAATAAATTACTGAGAAGAAAAATATGAGGTGAAATCTTGATCTTTGTTATTTAAACTAGTATGGATTCAAAACCTTGAAAAACCTCTATAGCACTTACCCATCAAACATCAAACTTTTGATTTCAACGAATTTCTCCAGGATTTTATACAAATTATATCAGAAAAATCCACAAGAAAACTTTTCAAAAATTCTCATTAAAGACAACTCCAATATAAACATGTATATAATAATTTAAAATACATGTAAATATTTAAAATATAAACATGTCTATCCTCAACACCCTAAAAATGGAGATGCATTTGAACTTTACCAAGTAAATGTCTTAAATTTATGGTTATTAAAATTAATGAGAAATGATAAGCTAAAAGAAACCATTTCGTCCATTAGATTGTGTGTTACTTATTCAACAACAACAAAAGAATCTTGTAGTAGCCACTTGGAAATAATTTAAAAACTCTAAAATCCTCCTAATATAAATAATTCTATAAGTAGTAATGATTTAAAATACATGTAAATCTCGATGCATTGGAACTTTTCATATCAAACAATTTAAATTTATGATTCTTAAAAGTCTTTACCATATTTTGGACAAAATTGATGAGAAAAGATACGTTGTGAAAGTAGCCCTTTGGTCCATTAGAAAATACTCGGAAAGTAACCATTTCACCATTAGTTAGACTACATGTTAAGACACAAAACAAAGATTTAGGATATTGATGCAAACAAAAAAGGTGCGTGTAACATCTAGTTGGCAATAATTTGAATCTTAGGGTTGAGCTTCATAGATGTGGCTAAAAAACATTTAACAATGCAAATAACTAAAAAAATCTAAGAACTTCATAGAAGTGGCTAAAAAAAGCATTTAACAATGCAAATAATTAAAAAAAAGATCACCATTTATAAAATGCAATTAATAAATTTAATAAATCACTAAGAAGAATATTTTTTTTATTAATTTTTCAACATACACTTAATTTTTATAATTAAAAACTCTAAAATCCACCTAATATAAATATGTCTATAATTAGTAATCATTTAAAATACATGTAAATATTTAAAATATAAACATGTCTATTGTGAACACCTCTTTGCTGATCAAACAACTTAAATTTAAATTTCGTCAACAGTGAGTTGGAAAGAATTTTAATCTTAGAAATTTATGATTCTTAAAAGTCTTTACCATATTTTGGACAAAATTGACTCGAAAATATATGATTTTAAAAGTCTTTAACCATATTTTGGACAACATTGACCCGGAAATATGACCCGGAATATACGTCTTAAAAATCAGTTTGTCTATTAGTTAGACTACGTGTTAAGACACAACACAAAGGTTTAAATGCAAACAAAAAAAGGGCATGTAGCATCCAATTGGCAATAATTTCAATCTTTGGTTTCTTAAGGTTGAAATTCAACGAAGTGGCTAAAAATCAATTAATAATGTAAATAAAGGCAAATCACCATTTATAAAATGCACTTAATAAATTTAATAAATGACCATGTGACTCAGTTTTAGTGGGAACAAATGGTTAGAATTTTTATTATTAATTAAGGATTAGTTAGGACTGCTGTGTCATTTCAATGAGAATATGTGAACAAAAAATCAAATTTTATTTTTAATAAAGATTTACTGTGAAATTGGTTTCATAAGTAAATTGATGGTAAAAAGTAAATCAAGATCTGGTGTTAGTTAGAAAAACAGTTTTCACAGTTATCCAAAAAAAACTCTGGAATAAATAAAGCATTCCAAGGAGAGTTTGGGGTTGGATCTGTACACAAAGAAACTCCGTAGACTGGAAGGAAAACGCATTTTCCAGAACAGACTAATCTCTGGGTTGGAGATCTGGACCGGATTGTCCCGTGATCTCCCCAGGACTGTTGTTTTTCACTGGAGTCGGAGAGTTTGGACCGGACTGTCCCGAGAACCTCCTCCAGGATTTCTGTACTAACGACGACCCAGACTTGAGCTCGGGGGAGAGCTGCAGGACATAATCGCCCAGCTCGTGGAAGGGAGGCATAAACTACATCACTCGGATTCGATTCAGATGAGTAGATTTCAATAGTTGCTATTAACATAAAAGGATAATCGTTTGTTTTCGTTGTGTTAGACTAAGTAGCCTATACTCTTTTCCTGTGACTGACAGAAAACAAACTGTTGTGTGTTTGGTAGTAGCTATTCCTTTTATTCCAGTGATATTTTTCTATGGGTAAAATCGTAAATTAGAATGGAGTAAACCCTCAACAAAATCCTAATTTAGAGTTTTATAGAGTAGTTTAACCCCGGTTGAGTTTATGGAAATAACATAATCGAGAATGTTTCCATAGAATAGCTCCGGACTTAAACTAAGACAAAAAAAGGAGAGACTCTAATTCGAGCGCCATTAGCCAGGAAATTCTCAGAGAGGAGGTTGGATTAGACTCACAGCAAGTAATCAAGTACTGTGGGAATGGATAACGTTTAGCCTTGTTAAGCAAGAACCGTAAGAAACCCTTGAAGCATTGAGTAGGACGAAGAAGGAATTTACTCAAATCAAATAGCATGAATGTTAGTGAACCAAACCCTTTTGGTGATGTAAGAACGAAACAAGGAAAGTAACCCGAACGCTTGATACTGGCCAGCCGAGCCGGAGGAAACCATTTGATATAGAAACATAATGAGTACGCCAAACCACAGATAAAGAGACAAGAGAAAGAATAGTATCAGTTTAATTAGACCAGGGCCTCCAGAATTCGTATAAAATGGACTCACGCAAGAGTTCAGGACTGCGAAATGAAATCAAAAACAATACATGGTGGCCGAAGTAGTTATCACGCCCAAGAACGCCATATCCCGTTGGTGCAGAGATAAAATGGAGCAGGAAACCCTAAGGACAGCGGATTTTGCCTCCAAACGCACCGGCGAGGCGTAACAATGAACTGAGGATTCAGTTACCAACCGGGTAGACATTATCCAACCCTAAAGAATCCTCACCGTAGGATTAAGATCTTAATCAAGGGCTAGATTTCGTCGGTGACAGATCGATGGGACAGGGTCGATAACCTCGAGGTTAACCATCGGAATAACCATTGCTCGTTAAATATTTCTCATAAGTTTAAGAATTACATATATGCAGAAGCCACCAGAACTTAACAAATTTCAATGCCGTGACATGTGACATTTAATAAACATTTGTACAACCATTCAATTAAACCAAGGCCATAATCTAACTTTGATATAGTCGGACCATAGAGCTGGCAGAGTATCACCATAAATGAATTTACTTGCATCATAACTTAGCCATAAATGTTAACAGTGCTATAATTATATAGGACAGATGTCTTATCTCTGCTGGTGGGTAATACGAACAGCTTGAAGATTGAGGATAGTAATGGTTAGACTGGCATAAAATAATTTTTTTTTATTTGGTGGAAATTTGTTTTAACCTGTGTATGTTACAAGTGGTATCAAAGCGTGTTACAACGCTGGGACCCTATTGGGCCAACTGACGTTACAATTGTATGTATGTCTTGCACAGTTAGATAAATAGATGGAACGACAAACAAGACAGACACCTTTACGACAGCAACAGCGAAATGTCGGAGAGATTCAACCTCCACCAGAGGGAAACCCCAAAATGTGGGTTCAGTTGGGAATAGAGCAGCATCAGCGGTCTAATAGACTGATTGAAGAACAACAACAGTAGACTCGCATTTTGTTGCACACAGTGCAACAGTTACAGGAAGAAATGGAGAGAGTACGAAGGGAAAATGCTAAGATGATGCAGGATCAGGAGAGGATCTTAAAAAGCCTTTCCGATAAACAAAATCAAAGGATTGA
The DNA here is from genome assembly GCA_034641835.2 of Pinus albicaulis. NCBI lineage: Eukaryota > Viridiplantae > Streptophyta > Pinopsida > Pinales > Pinaceae > Pinus > Pinus albicaulis. The sequence goes on from JAXQQM020076718.1 coordinate 63,431, forward strand.
GAAGCCCAGTGCTGGCAGAGAATTCCAAGAAGGGAACGAGCAGCAAACAGATGAACAAAATGTAAGCCAAAAAGAAAAAAGTGTGTCACAGCGGAGTCATCCAAACAGAAATTTTAATGAGGCTGAATCTGAGAATGAAACCGAATGGAAGACAAGCAAAAAGCAAAAGGTGGAGTTGCACGGAGAATTCAGAAAGATAAAGCCACCTACGTTCGATGGCGAAAAAGAGGAAGTAGCAGAGGCATGGTTGATTAATATGAACAAATACTTTCAGGTGTATGATTATGACAGTGATCTTAAAGCACGGCTAGCCATTTACCAGCTAAAAGACAAAGCCACCTTATGGTGGGAAGAAGTGAAGAACATGCGGGGAATAGAGGATCAAGATGTGACATGGGAAAAGTTTCAACAGTACTTTAAGGACAAGTACTTGACTGAGCGCTTTTATGATGAAAAGGCTCGAGAATTCCATGAATTAAGGCTAGGACAGCTGACCATGGACGAGTTCATCACCAAGTTTACATCATTACTGCGCTACGTACCGTATTTAAGAGAGGAAAAAGCCAAATTTCAAAGATTTATGAGCAGTTTACCTGTCTATATGAAAGAGCGTATCAAGTTTGAAAATCCTAAGACAATGGATGAGGCTATTAGAAAGGCAAGGTTGTGTTATCAGCAAGCGAAGAACAAGATAGACCAAGGAAAAGGGTGGCAAACAAGGAAAGATAACAGAAACAATGCTGGATCCAAAAAAGGCAAAGCTAGTAATTTCAGAAGTACCGCCAGAACCTCAATCAATAAGCAATTCGGTAGGAATCATCAGCGGATTAGATGGCCTGGGGAAGACAAAACGGTGGAAGCTTCAATTAAACCTAAGCAGCCACAAAACCAGAGGACACCTCTGCAGTGTTGGGGTTGCGGGGCAGCGCACTATTATCGAGATTGCCCACAGCGGGGAAAAACCGAGGCAGTAAATAATTTACAAGAAGCCTCTACTGTGGGGGATGTTGCTCAAAGTATACTCAGAATTAACGCGGCATTGGAGGACCGGCAAGCCGATTTTCAGCCTACCATGATAGAACTGGAAGGTAAATTTTTATCCCAAACTGTTTCTGTTTTGGTAGATCCGGGGGCCAGTTTAAGTTATATAAGTCCTAAATTAGTAGAAATTTGTAAATTGCCAAGTCAAAAATTTAAAAAGACATGGTTGGTCCAGTTAGCTACAGGGGCTAAAAGAAGAGTTGGTGCCAAAATACCAGACTATGCATTGCAAATCGGTGGACAACAGTTAGTAGTGGACTTAAATATTCTGCCTTTGGGATCCTATGATGTACTTTTGGGTATGGATTTGTTGGAGAAGCATTGGACTCTTATAGACTGTAAGGAGAAGATATTTTATTACAGAGATCATAATGGTATTCGCCAAGAGATTCAAGGCATAAGAAAGCCTGTACATCTGTGCCCAATTACAGCTTCCCAAATGGGGAGATGTATAAGAAAGGGATGCCAACTGTACGCTATACAAGTTGGACTATCTGAGTCTAAGAATAAAGCTGCTTCATTAAAAAATATACCTGTAGTACAGGAATTTAAGGATGTATTTCCTGAAGAGGTACTAGGATTACCACCAAAAAGAGAAGTTGATTTTACAATAGAGTTGCTACCAAGAGCATCACGAATCTCGTGAAGCCCCTACCGTATGAGTGTGCTAGAATTGACCGAGCTGAAAATGCAGCTTCAGGAATTATTGGATAAGGGATACATACGACCTAGTGTGTCACCCTGGGGAGCACCTGTATTTTTCGTTAGGAAGAAGGATGGAACCATGCGCATGTGCATGGATTATCGACAGTTAAATAAGCTGACTATTAAGAACAGGTATCCCCTACCCCGTATTGATGACCTGTTTGACCAGGTAAGGGGAGCTACTGTGTTCTCAAAGATTGATTTGCGGTCTGGTTATCATCAGATCAGAATTAAGGATGAAGATATTCACAAAACTGCTTTTCGCACAAGGTACGGCCACTATGAATTCGTGGTATTACCTTTTGGGTTAACTAATGCACCAGCCACTTTTATGATACTGATGCATAGTGTCTTTCACCCTTACTTGGACAACTTCGTGCTAATCTTCATTGATGACATATTGATTTATTCTAAAAATGCGGAAGAACATAGGGAGCATTTGCGAATGGTACTGGAAATGTTAAGGAAGCACCAGCTGTATGCAAAATTCAGTAAATGTGACTTCTTCAAAGAATAAATACAATATCTTGGACACGTAATATCTAAAAATGGAATAGCAGTAGACCTGGAGAAAATCAAGACTATAATGGAATGGAAAGTGCCACAAAATCTGGAAGATATACGATCTTTTATGGGTCTCGCTGGCTATTACCGGCGATTTATAAAGGGATTTTCAAAGATAGCCTTTCCCATTACTTCTTCACAAAGAAAAGGGAAGATTTTTAGATGGACAAAATAATGTCAGGATAGTTTTGAAAAGTTGAAGCAGTTATTGACAACAGCACCTATGTTAAGTGTAGCAGACCCAGATAAGGAATTTGAGGTTTGTACAGATGCATGTAAGGAAGGAGTTGGAGCTGTATTATCACAGGAGGGAAAGGTAATAGCATATGAATCCCGCAAGCTAAAAGATAATGAGCAGCGGTATTCAGCTTACGATTTAGAGCTAACCGCAGTTATGCACGCTCTCCGAGTATGGAGAAACTATTTACTTGGAAAGAGGTTTGTATTAAAGACTGATCATAGTAGTCTAACCAGCTATTTTAAACAAGCTGATTTAAACTCCCGACAAGCAAGATGGAATGCTTTACTGAGCGAGTTTGATATAGATCTGCAGCATGTAAAAGGTAAGGAGAACAGGGTTGCGGATGCATTGAGCAGAAAACTGCACGGCGTTTATGAGTTATATGTTAATCAAATTGAGACCAGATTTCTAGATCAAATCAGAACGGAAGCGGACAAGGATCCTGAATATAAATATTTGTGGCAGCAAACACAAGAATCTGAAGGCCAAGGTGGACATGGAGATTATGAGATTAACCAGGATGGGTTGCTGGTTTTCAAGAAGAGGATAGTTATCCCAAACCGAGTGGAATTAAAAACTATGATACTAGATGAATATCATAGAAGCAATTATGCGGGACACCCAGGATATCAAAAGATGCTGACAGCTATCCGAAAGGACTACTGTTGGCCAGGCATGAGAAAGGATATAGCAAGCTATCTGAATAAGTGTTTAGAGTGCCAGCAAGTGAAGGTGGAGCATAGGCATCCTGCTAGATTAATGCAGCCCATACCTATTCCTGAATGGAAATGGGAGGTAATCTCATTAGACTTTATTACTGGACTACCAAAAACAAAACGAGGTAATGACTCCATAATGGTAGTTGTAGACCGACTAAGTAAATCGGCACATTTCATACCTGTCCAATCCACTTATAAAATAGTGCAGATAGCAGACTTATTTATGCGTGAGATCTTCAGGCTACATGGCATTCCTAATATTGTTATCTCAGACAGAGATGTAAAGTTCACATCAACTTTTTGGAAGGCCCTGTTTACAGGCTTAGGAACGCAAGTACATTTTAGTACTGCATACCATCCACAAACGGACGGTCAAACCGAACGAGTAAACCAGATACTGGAAGACATGCTAAGGATGTATGTCATGCAGCAACCCGTTAAATGGGAGGAGTATCTACACTTGATAGAATTTTCTTACAACAATGGTTATCAAGAATCCTTAAGGATGAGTCCGTTTGAGGCATTATATGGGCGGCAGTGCAGAACCCCCATTAATTGGAACAGTCCCGAGACTAAACTAATGTTGGGACCAGATATGCTAGCGGAAATGGAAGCGGAAGTAAAGAAAATTCGACAGAATTTGAAGGCAGCACAAGACAGGCAAAAAGTGTACGCGGACAAAAGGAGATCATACCGTGAATATGAAATTGGAGATCACGTATATGTCAGGATTAAACCAAAGAAGAGCACATTAAGATGGGCGTCTTGTGCAAAACTAGCACCTCGGTTCTGCGGTCCTTTCCAAATATTGGAAAGAGTAGGACTGGTGGCGTATCGCTTAGCACTTCCTAGCCACATTTGGGTGCATAATGTCTTTCATGTATCGTTATTGAAACAATACGTTCATGATCCTAGACACATAATCCATTGGAAAAACATTCAGGTAGTGAATAAGCATAATGGTTAAAATAATAATGTGATGTTAAAGATTTATATAAGTAACATAAGTCTATTGTGTGCAGGTAGAACCAGACGGAGAATTTTTGGTCGAGCCTCACAGTATAATAGACCGGAGGGAAATCATGCTCCGGAAACGAGCCATCGCCCAGGTTAAAGTGCAATGGAAGCACTTTGGACCTGAGGAGGCCACCTGGGAAGACGAGAATTTCGTTCGTGAAGCTTATCCAGAGCTTTTCTCTGAATGAAAATAAGAACACCGGGGACGGTGTTCTCTCCCAGAGGGGGGAAACTGTAACCACCGTTTTAGTGGAAATGAATGGTTAGACTTTTTTTTATTAATTAAGATTAGTTGGGACTGCTGTGTCATTTCAATAAGAATATTTGAACAAAAATCAATTTTTATTTTTTTAAAGATTTGCTGTGAAATTTGTTTCATAAGTAAAGTGGATGGTAAAAAGTAAATCAAGATCTGGTGTTAGTTAGAAAAACAGTTTCCATAGTTATCCAGAAAAACTCTGGAATAAATAAAGAATTCAAAGGAGATTTTGGGGTTGGATCTGTGCAAAAAGGAACTCTATTATTCTGGAAGGAAAATAAATTCCAGAACAGACAAATCTTTGGGTTGGAGACTTGGATCGGATAGTCCTGTGATCTCCCCAGGACTGCTGTTTTTCACTGGAGTCGGAGAGTTTGGACCAGACTGTCCCGAGAACCTCCTCCAGGATTTCTGTACTAACGACGAGCCAGACTTGAGCTCGGGGGAGAGCTGCAGGACGTAATCGCCAAACTCGTGGAAGGGAGGCATAAACTGCATCACTCGGATTCGAGTCAGATGAGTAGATTACAGTAGTTGCTATTAACAGAAAAGAATAATCGTTTGTTTTCGTTGTGTTAGACTAAGTGGCTTATACTCTTTTCCTGTGTCTGACAGAAAGCAAACTATTGTGTATTTGGTAGTAGCTATTCCTTTTATTCCAATTGATATTTTTCTATATTTAGAAAAGCAGGTTAAAAAGGTTCTGTGTCTATAATAGTTAGCTGAATAACGTAAAAAATTTTATATGAGACCTGTCCAGTATAGAAATGTAATTGTAGCAGTAGGAAGAAGCATTTTTTCTTTTTATTTAAAAACCAATTAAAGTACTGTAAAGGTAAGGCATCACCCACATTATCAAAAGAAAATGAGGGAGACCGTTAACCCGTAGTGCCTGCAGAACAGGCTTCTGGGTTGGTCGTCTCTCTCTATGATAGCACAGACTGATAGGTGGTCCGGTCACATTCAGGAAGTCTTTTAGAACTTTGGAATAGAACAAAAAAGTAAGCCAGCAAGAATTTATCATTTCCAGAGCAGACAATCAAGATAGCTGTACAACTTAACCAGAAAAAGAACCCTGAAGTAATGAAGAGCAAATATGTATACACCAGTAAACAAATGTCGACCAAAGGGGCGGGAACCCTTGTAAATATAGAATTCAATAGAAACATCGCAACATGCACGGTGGTTTCCATAAGAAGAACAAACTATAACCTCCTGTAACCTACGGCCATAACCAATAGCAGCGAAAATTTATGGATTTACGCTTACACAAAAACATAGAATCACAAATATGAAAATTGAACAGTATACTGTAAATGGAATGCAAACATATATTCTTTTATTTTACTCACAATCCATAAAAGCATTTATCACCAAAAATCATTAATGCCCATGTCAAGGGTAATCGTCAGAGGAAGCCTGAAAAGAGTCTGTCTAGTACCCAGATACCATCACAGGGTAAAATACATAAATTACCGAATGGGAGTAAACCCTCAACAAAATCCTAATTTAGAGTTTTATAGAGCCGTAAAACCCCGACTGAGTTTAACTGGAAATAACATAATTAGAATGTTGCCATAGAATAGCTCTGGACTTAAACTAAGACAAAAAAGAAGAGAGACTCTATTTCAGCACCATTAGCCAAGGAAATTCTGGAGAGGAGGTTCGGATTCGAACTCTTGTAGCAAGTAATCAAGTACCTGTGGAATGGATAACGTTTAGCCTTGTTAATCAGAACCGTAAGAAACCCTTGAAGCAGTAGGACGAGAAGAAGGGTACCTGACAGTCAAATAGCATGAATGTTAGTGAACCAAACCCTTCTGTGACTGATGCAGGAATGGAAATAGGGAAAGTAACCAACGCAAATTGTCAAACATAGCTATACCTTTGCAAACTCTGATAGGTCCACTGTGGCTGTAAGGAGAACGCTTGATACTGGCCAGCCGAGCTGGAGGAAACCATTTGATATAGAAACATAATGAGTACGCCAAACCACAGATAAATAGACAAGAGAAAGAATAGTATGAGTTTAATTAGACCGAGGCCTCCAGAAATCGTATAAAATGGACTCACACAAGAGTTCAGGACTGCGAATTGAATCTGTATGAATACCCTATGGGTCAAGTACGCCATATCTGGTCATAGCTAATGGAGAAACCCTAAGGACATCGGATTTTGCCTCCAGACGCACTGGCGAGGCGTAACAATGAACTGAGGATTAAGTTACCAACCGGGTAGACATTATCCAACCCTAAAGAATCCTCACCGTAGAATTAATATCTAAATCAAGGGCCAGATTTCGCCGGTGACAAATCGATGGGACAGGGTCGATAACCTCGGGATTAACCATCGGAATAACCATTGCTCGTTAAATATTTCTCATAAGTTTAAGAATCACATATATGCAGAAGCCACCAGAACTTAACAAATTTCAATGCCGTGACATGTGACATTTAATAAACATTGGTACAACCATTCAATTAAACCAAGGCCATAATCTAACTTTGATATAGTCGGACCATAGAGCTGGAAAAGTATCACCATAAATGAATTTACTTGCATCATAACTTAGCCATAAATGTTAACAGTGCTATAATTATATAGGACAGATGTCTTATCTCTGCTGGTGGGTAATACGAACAGCTTGAAGATTGAGGATAGTAATGGTTAGACTGGCATAAAATAATTTTTTTTTATTTGGTGGAAATTTGTTTTAACCTGTGTATGTTACATAGGAAGGGCAGAGACAAATATAAACATGTCTATAATTAGTAATGATTTAAAATACATATAAATATTTAAAATATAAGTAATGATTTAAAATACATATAAATATTTAAAATATAAACATGTCTATTTACTTAATTAACAATGTTTTAAAAATATATTTAAAGTTGTAGTCAATTTTTTATACATTTTGGAGGGTTTTCCGACTTATTTTCCCATCTAATTTGCTCGTAATTTGTGAGAAATTTGTTGAAATTACTAATTAAATTGTGAATTGTCCCAAAATGCCCCAAAATGCCCCAAATTTTTTCAGAGTAATAAATCCATATATAATAAAAAATAGATTTTAAACAACAAAAAGTAAGATTACACTTTTTTTTTAACTCCATTTAAATATATAAAACTCTTGATCTATAGAATCATCAAACTTCTATGTTTTATTTATATTTTCGTTTTATTAATTAAAAAAAATTATGTTGACCGGTAAGATCCAATAAAATAGAAGGGTATTTTCTACTTTATCTTTACACATAAAGATGATATTAAATCATGATAATTAATCACTTCTTTTATTATTTTAATTAGATTATTTTAATAATAACATGTATACATTTCATAATCATTATTATTAAAAATAGAATTAAACAATAAGATGGAAGTAGTTAATCACTTCTTTTATTATTTTAATTAGGTTATTTTAATAATAACCAGTATACTTTTCATAATCATTACTATTAAAAATAGAATTAAACAACAAGATTATTCATTTTTATAAAAAAAAATTAAGAATAAACAAGTTTATTTGATTGTGAGAGGATAATATTTATATTTAATTTAAATGAGAGTGAATTATTGAATATTAATCAATTATTTAATTTATATGATTATGCTAAAAACTAGCTATATATATGAATTTCTTGCCTCTAATTTTATTATTTTTATTTTATTTTCATTAATGTTTGAATTTTTGTTTAATTTAAATTTAAGATATATTATTATTTATTCTTTATTGAATTTATTTTTAATTTTTTTGAGAACAACTCCTCTAGCTACCACTGTGTACCAATCTACACCATTAGATGAAATGTTAGATGATTGAATATTTTTAGACTGCCAAATTAATTGTTAATAGTTAAAAGAAAACTAATATTTAAGGTGTGTAATGGACTCTGAATAATCATATTCTTGCGCGGTGAAACAACCCCTGAGCCGACAATGTAGGTGACAGGGGTGGAAACGTACATGTGCGATGAAATAACCTTCTTGTTGCTTCTTGCTGCATGGTGAAGACAAGTATTAGTCACAATTTTTAACAAAATTCTATACTACTATTTATCCTTCTGACTTCGAGGTCTTGTGCAGTACAATCTCATGGAAGTCTTCTCTTGATGGTATGTCGTTCAGAGGAGAAACCCTAACCAACATACCCATTTTGAATTGATAGGAAATTTTATAGAGTGACACTGTCTATTCCTTCTTGAAATGGTTCTTAGGTAATGTTTAACCGACTATGCTTGCACCGGGTAATCGGACCGCTCTCGTCCTTGGAGGTTATCCTACAGGAAAATACATGATTTTTTCCTCATTTATTATTATTTTTGTCTCTGCTAGTATTAGCCCTGCTTTCTAACATTTGGTCTCTGCAACTACAATGAACTCTTTTTCATAAGTTCTTTGGTCACGACGAGTTCCGTAATTGACCAAGTATCTCATTAAGTTCGAACAATTAATTTCTTCCAATTTTCATTTTTTCATGAAGGATTCCCTGCTCAATAAACTTCATTCTTTTAATTATGTTCTAATGTTGGTTATGAATCCTTCTTACTTCGAGGCTTACATGCTGGTCTTGTGCAAAACATGTTCATGGAGGGATTCTCTCGATGGTATGTCAGTCGAAGGAGAAACCCAACCCCAACATACCCATCTTGGATTGATAGGTAATTTATTGGTAGTTTTGGACCACTCTCATCCTTGGAGGTTATCCTACTGGAAAATACATGAATTTTTTCCTCAATTATTATTATTTGGTCTTTGTTGGTATTAGCCTCGCTTTCTAACCTCCCATTGTTGGAAAATTCACATGTTAGTCATCTCTTCCTCTAATGACAAATGGGTTGGAAATCCATGAAGACTTGTCTTTCATTCTTCGACACCAATCCTCTAGGTTATAATTAAGCTTTCCTAATTTTCATGTGGCACCAGGTTCTCAAAAGGTCAGGACTAGTTATAGGTTAGGATTTTAGGTTGTGTATAATGGCACCACTTTAATTTAAATGTTCTGTGTGTTGAAATACCCCCCTGTGGTCGACCATGCAAACACGAAATACTTAACCATGGGGTTTTGGTTGCTGACATATGACATTAGTTTCTTAAATTATTCAGTGCCTACACATTTTAATGGTGAACTATTTTTGATTGTTTACAAGGGTTCACAACCTGTCTATGGCATATGTATGATAAATTTATCAAAATTCATTTTCGAAATCAAAATAATTTCTTAAGAGTTGTCCTATATGTTTAAAACATTTTAAGCTAAATCCTACTCACGTGTGGAGGTCGATACATCAACGGTTGGTCTAGCATTAAAGGCTGTTGTGACATTAATTTATGAGACAATGTTTGTTGAGCAACCATCACATACTGAAAAATTAAATGGAAAGTGCTTGGATACAATGCCTTTAAACATGTGCTTTCACAAAAAATCTATTGGTGGGTTTTCCTTCTCAAGGATCCTCAACGCTACTACAAATATATCTAGAGCGTCTAGAAAGAAATTAAAACATGCGTTATCCTCTTCTTGTGAAGAAAGAGATGTGCCAGAATGTTTGAAAATGTTCCTAAAGAAAAGGTAACTAAAATTGTTAGATTCTTTATGTTGGTCTCTAAACCTATTCTAAATTTCTAATATTAGCTCATTTTATTTCTTTTCAAAAGAAAAGAATGTAAAAAGAAAGATGAAGGAGCTAGATCTCAATGCTCTTGCACTTTCCCTGCTTGCTTGGGTAGGTAGGGAAAATGATATCTTGATTCAATGATGGCTTAGCATGCATTTCTTGATGGGACGAAAATAACCCAAAAAAAAAAAATTATCTACCACAGTTTCTTTACGTAATTATGTCATTGCGGTGAGAAAATGATTTAAAATCCTTAATAGTCTAGTATATATGATGATGTTGAAAATGACACCAAGAAAGATTCTAATTTAATTTTCGCTTGAATTAAATTAGAATAAAATTGTAATTCCACATCACATGACAACTTGTACGAGTTAACGAAGTTAGTTCAGTTAATTCAAGTAGAGGGTCTAAATTGAGTCTTGTAGAGTGGTTCCTACTTTATAGGAGCTGGAGTTGAGTTTATTTTGAGTTGTAATTAATTAATTCAGTTTAATTGAGTTAAATTTATTTAAACTAGTTCCAACTATTGGAGGAACTAGTAGGAGATCTAGTAGTGGAGTGCAACTTTACTGTTCAACTAGTTAACTGATAAATCAACCATAAATAACTCATGCATGTGTGATCTACGAGTTACCTAGTTGAGATTGGAGTTCAAGGGCAATGCACTAGTAGTTTTGTAATCATCCAAAATGTACAGGTGGTGCATGCAGTCAGAGGAAGGCCTATGATGGATTGAGCGGTTATGGATGAAGAATTTCCCTAATTAATAGGGGCTAATTCCCAAGGAAACAACACAAGAAAATAGGGACTTGGGAAAGCATAAAATTGGTTAATTATTGGCCCAGGATTATCTAGGAAGCAGTGAGATAGATAGAGATAGTGCAAAGGTTTCTCGAGCTTGAGAAAAGCATTATAATATTCTCATACTTTTATGACTAATGCAATATAAAGATAGGAGGGGTTTTTAGTTGTGGCTTTCCCCAAGAAATTATTGTGTAATTTGTTGATTGAATTATTTATCTTGTATGCTTTGTTTTTTCACGACCGTTTAATTGTTTCCATAGTCGGTAGAGTAGATTCAAGTCTATTGTTTAGTAAATTACAACTAGAAGTTTGAATCTACAAGGAATTTATACATGGTGTCGGAGTTGAAATCACAACAGAAGAAAAGAACACAAATTTTACTTTTCAGGATCGAATTCGCAGAGTCAAATCTTCAGAGTTAGCAGGATGACCTTTTACCAATTAAGACTCAAATATGCCCTTGATGGTAGTTCAAATTATATTGCTTGGAAGGACATGGTAAAGGCAGTGTTGCAAGATAACGGGTTGAAGGAATTTGTAGATACTAAGATTCCTAAACCTCTAGCATTTGACGCTGAGGATCTAGTAGAGTGAAAGAAATGTGTTGCAAAAGCGAGGAGGATCATATTGGAAGGAGTTCAAGATCACGTTTTCTCGAAACCACATGGGAAGGAGACTCCATATGCAATGTGGCAAGCCTTGATAGACTTGTTTCAAAACAACATTGATCATAGGAATTTGGCACTGAATGACAAGCTTTGAAAAATCCAAATGGAAAAGGGCAACACAATACCATATTCCTTGAGCAAGTTCACCCAATGTTGGTATCAAATTGGGAGTGTTGGTATTGTAATTTTTAAAGATGATTTGGTCAGCCTAACACTTCTAGGCCTTCCCAAGAGTTGGCACAACTACCAGGATTAGGTAAATGGGAAGGAGAAGCTAAGAAATGGGAGCGTTTGTGGTCTGATTTGATGTAAGAATAGATAAGGTGAAACAACCAAGATGGAACCTCATCCAAGCATGATGATAAGGAAAACTGTGCCTTGGATGGAAAGGAAAAGAAATGAAAAGGGAAGAAATCTCAATCCAAAGGAGATTCTAGATAGGTAGGAAAGAAGAAGTACTTGTCGAAGTTAAAATGTTTTCACTGTCATGAGATGGGACACTATGCTACGAAGTGTCTGCACAATAAGGTCGATGGGAAGCCCTTAGGAGGAGCGACAGGTGAAGCTCTAGCTTGATCCAGAATTATGCGGGTGTTATCACCAAATTAATATTGATAGGTTTCTCATCAATCAACTCAATGCAACTCTTTCAAACCACTTCTAACTGAATATTAGCCTCTTCAGTTTGATAGGGCTCTCTCAAAGGGGATTTATGATTTTCAATAGAAATAATACTAGATGGCTAACTCTATGAATTGTGACTTGGTTTTATATGATTTCAGGTTGAAAAATGAAGGCTTGCTACCATTGGGCTATGGATTCAACATCAATACTCTTAGTGACAGTAATTCTTCACATGGAAGCTGAGGAAAATATAGGTTTGTAATAAAGATGATTCATATACACAATATAAGGAAAACACAATAATTTCACCCCTAAAGAAAGTCAGAGCATGACAACATGAATTATAAGTAATTAGAGATAAAATTCATTACAAGTGATTAGACATAAAGATACATAGCAACAACACATTAAACACCTCATAAGTATTTCAGGTCTGGAAGTAGAATGTCACTGTATATTACTGATAATGGACAAAAAATACAAGCAGAAATTTGGTGCAATATTCTCCAACCCTTTTCTCTTCGACGTTCAGTCCATAAATAGACATTATTTACAATGTAAATGATTTTCCTAGTTGGCTAGACCTTTGAATTCTAACTCTGACACCTATCATAATTGAAACTAATTACTTGAAACAGAAAAAGGACAACTATCCTTGAAGAAATCATACTCCTAATAGGACTCTACCTCCTATTTATTACATTTAGTTTTTCTAACAGTAAAACAATTACATAATAGAAATCACATGTTCAAGAGACAATTCACTATCACCTTACATATCTAAAATACCCCTAGATCTAGGGAACGTAATCCTACTTTTCAAGAATGGATAATTTTCACTTTAATCACTGTTCTGCCTGATGAAATGGATATGTGAAACTCATTTTGAGTAATGAGTCTCTGCTGAGATGACCCACTGATAGGATGGAAGTCTCCAGCTAGCTGGTGTGCTGTTGGAACATTCAAAAATCTTCAAAAAAAACCCTCGCTATGAAACAGTGCATTTTAGCCAGTTTCGTAGCATATGAAAACTTGCATTTTCACCTATCTCCTTGCCAATTTTGTTGGTCAAAAACCTTACTATGCCAAAACATCTTAAAATGATTTTCAAAGAAAAATTGCATATTCAGAACTTTCGTAGCATTTTTTTGGCTTCAAGCCTGAAGCACGCTACAAAACTGTCTAAAAAACCAAAATTTGTTGTTTTTGTAATTGTCTTGAAAAATTGATCTCCAGAGGCAAAATATAGGTTCTCTACAAGTTATGAACCTCATAAAACTTGTTTCAACTCAATTTTTCACTCTTTAGGAGTTACTTCTTCATTTACAATTAATTGGATTATAGGTTCTTAAACGACTTTCATCTTCAACCCTTTCTTCTCCAACTCAACTTGGATCAAACCCAGTTGCTCTTGAAGGTCTTCCACTTGATCTTTTAATGCCCTATTTCTAGATTTCAAGTGTAAGTTCATGTTCCTAATATGTTTGACCTCCCCTCTCCATGGCTGAGTCCATTTCAGCAACATTTCAACATTGTCCAAAAATTTTGAAACACTTGTGACTTGCTCATCCCATATTTTCCTCATATGTTCAAATTGAACCTTCTCAACATTGTGCTTCTTTGCATCTAGTTTCAAATATGATATCTCTTTACCTGCTTCTTTAAGTTGTTCTTTGAGATATTCTTGATCCAGATCTTGGGGAAGGCCCCCAAGATCTAAAAAAAAAATGAAATGGATGTGACCAGATCTGCAAAATTAGAATGCCAGAAAAAAAGAGAGAACACAAAGAAAATAAAACCACAAAGAAACTTGTTTTATTAAAACAGAGAATAACTGTAGAAGCTACATTGTGGCGGACAATCTATCCTTTTACAAACTGAGGTTTTCTATTTATAGCCTTTTTGAGTGACAATACCATGTGTAGATACCATAGGCCAATACCATGGGTAGATACCACTTACAATACCATGGGCAAATCCCATGTGTGGATGAATACCATGGGTGGATACATACCATGGGTCACTTACAATACCATGGGCGAATAAATATCTTGGGTGGATGAATACCATGGGTTGATGCCATTTACAATATCATGGGTAAATTCCATGGGTGGATGGATAACATGGGTAGATGAATACCATGGGTTGATGCCATTTTCCATTCAGATCATTCCTCCCTCCTTAAGAAGCAATGGTCCCCATTGCGTGAAGTTCCCTCCTGAGAAGCCTTTGTTGAATATGAAGAGCCATTGAAGAGAAGGGTTTTGTGTAGTTAGCCCATAACCGTGATGAACGAAGATTCGAGGATAGAGATACCCTGTAATGCTTGTCACCAACTGTGATATTGAAAGTGTGCGGCCTAGCAAATGGATTTCGATGAAGTGTGGGTTTGTGGATGAACCAAAACCATGAAAAATGAAGATCCGAGGATAGAGATACCCTGTAATTCTTGTGACCAACTATGTGACTAGCAGTGTGCGGCCCAGCAAATGGACTTCGATGAAAATGATTTTGTGCGGTTGACCCATAACCGTGATGCTGATTGTTGATGAAGTAGTCGGTGCCTACATAGCTTGGGGTGGGAGGGCACGTCTCCAAATAACCCAAGCCTAATGCAGCTATGTTGAAACTGATGAATGTGAAGCAGGTACCTACTAAAGCGGGGTGGGAGGGCACGTCTCCAAAGGGAACCCGCTCTTAATGCTGCTCCAGATTTAAAATGAGCATAACTCGGTCAATATAACTCAGAAGATTTACTATAACCTATTTTTGGAAATGGAATGATCATTCTGCATCTTCTCATGTGTTTGAAACCACTATCTGGAGACTCTAGACTCTCATATTTGCGCTGGAACTGTCTTGTCGTCACAAAATTTCTGAAAAAATAGTTGATTTTAAATCAACGATAACTCCTACATCCGGACTCCGATTTGACTGATTTTTTTTTTGAAATTGGATGATTTTTCAAGAGGAGTTCAGATCTATATCCATTCTTCTGAAAATTTTCACTAAAAATTTCGAAAAATGACAGGAGAGCCGTCTTCCATGAATTGTCGTTAGAATAATTGCTTCAACATTGTTGATTTTGAATCAGCGATATCTTCGTCATCTGAACTCCAATTTGGCCGATTTTTTTTTTTGAATTTGAGTATTTTTTTGCAAAGAATCCAGATATGGTCTTTGTTTTTGTAAATTTTGCACCAAAATTTTCAGATCTGATTTGAAAACTCGCCGCCCAAAAAAATTCATGGATTTTGCTAAAGATTGCTGCAAAACATTGAAACTAAAATATGTTTCAAACCCTCATTCCCATGGAGGTGTAACATGAATTTGATACCACTGATCCAGATTTTGGGGGGAGGCCCCCAAGATCTAAAAAAAAAATGAAATGGATGTGACCAGATCTGCAAAATTAGAATGCCAGAAAAAAGAGAGAACACAAAGAAAATAAAACCACAAATAAACTTGTTTTATTAAAACAGAGAATAATAGTAGAAGCTACATTGTGGCGGACAATCTGTCCTTTTACAAATTGAGGCTTGCTATTTATAGCCTTTTTGAGTGACAATACCATGTGTAGATACCATAGGCCAATACCATGGGTAAATACCACTTACAATACCATGGGAAAATCCCATGTGTGGATGAATACCATGGGTGGATACATACCATGGGTCACTTACAATACCATGGGTGAATAAATATCATGGGTGGATGAATACCATGGGTTGATGCCATTTACAATATCATGGGTAAATTCCATGGGTGGATGGATAACATGGGTAGATGAATACCATGGGTTGATGCCATTTTCCATTAAGATCAATTCTATTTCTGATTTTTAAACTATTTTCTCTTTTCCCTTTCTGTGCCTGATAACCATTTATTCCTTTACTGATGGAGACAAATCTATGATGCTTATTGGCTGAGAAGCTTCATTTATTTTCTCTGTATTTTTTCTCTCCATGGCCATCTTTGCATGTCTAGTCATTGGCTTCCTTGGATGAAACATAAAACCAACATCATCACCTGTAAAATCTAGTTTCTTAGCAGTCTTACCTTTCTTCAGTTTTATTCCACCATCTTCAATGTCTTCATCTTGTACAATGGGTGACTCTTCAATGTCGATTGCATGAAGGATATCCTCCAGATTTCCTTTAGCCAATGTCTGGCTTCTAGTGACCCTCTTAATACCTTGTTTACTGACTTTATCTTTCTGTTTTGCAGGTGTTGCTTGAGGGGTGTCAGTCTGTTATAGAGGTTCTGCTCCTATGTCTATTTGTTCTGCAGGAGGTGATATTTTTTCTTCTTCAACTTCTTCTACCACAGATGGTGATGCGGTAGTTCTAGGTTTTGAGATTTTCTTTGGAGTGACCACAATAATTTCATAACCACTCATAAACAAGAAATCAATCCGATATTTGTCT
Organism: Pinus albicaulis; assembly: GCA_034641835.2. NCBI lineage: Eukaryota > Viridiplantae > Streptophyta > Pinopsida > Pinales > Pinaceae > Pinus > Pinus albicaulis. Next base: position 80,124 of record JAXQQM020076718.1, read on the forward strand.
AACCTTATCAATTCTTCCAACACTAACAACTTGATTAGACCATGATGAAAATGATATGTCTCATTTCCTTCTGTCTTGATTTGAACCTTATCTGACATTTTCCCTAAACTTCTCTACAAATAGAAAGGTAAGTCAAGTGATCTCTTACCTACAAAATGTAGAAGAAGTATGAGATGGTATGAGTAAACCATGTGAAATATTCCTTCACAGGTAAAATATTTTTTAATTACCATCAAAATTTTTGCATAATTTTCCTTCATAAAGCTCCCAGGGATAGCATTGGTTAAATCAACTTCACTGTGTTCTTGCTTGATAAGCTCCTTGAAATCTTGCATTGTGAATTTGGTACCTTTAAATCACTTTTCACCACCTCTAAGGATTCCTGTAGCTAATGATATGCTCTCTGGTGTCACTATAACATTCAGAATTCAACCTTTGATGATGTTCATGTGAAGTTGGTGGAAAAATCCTTTGAAACTTGTGAATGAAAACCCTACAATCTCTGGCAGAATTGCAAACAACTAGTCCTTTTGAAAACCTCCATAGCAGTAGGGTCTTCATTGAGTAATTTCAAATCCATGGGCTCATACCTGTGACAATGGCTACCCTTGTTCATTTTTTTCTTAAATCCATGGATAATTTATAGTCTTCACTGCCTCACTTGTTGATGACTCTTGCAGACTTCGAATTTGACAGTAACCTTCTTGGCTCGATGAAGCAGCTCTCCAGGGATCGACTCAATTGTAAGGATAAACCACAATATGAAAAAAGGATATTTGAGGTGAGTTTTAAAAGTTTAACTGACATCTCGGGTTTCAATCATAGCACATGCAAGCAAAAAGGATCAAGATGACATCAAACACGGCTATGTACATTTTAATTTTACCACAACGACCTTGAATGATCTCCACCTTTAATGTTCTAATCATAAACTGACACCTCATACAACTCTAACAACCTTGGTTAAAAAACATAGTTTCTTAGCAAAAATAGTTAGGCTTCTGACAGATTCGCTACGAAATTATTAGGAAGTTTCATAGCGAAATCTGCAGATTTCCTATGTAAATTGCTACGAAAACCTAAAAAAATGATAGGTGTGCACTTTTGAGCATAAATGTGTGGGGAATGATAACTGACATGACATGAGACTGATTTGACTAAAATGGCCCTGAATGGAGGTGAACATAAAATCTAGGATAGGCTTAAAAATGAAAAAAAATTCCTATACCACATTGAAAAGGCTTAAGATATCTTATCTATTTAGTGAATGACCTGCATGACCCTATCAATAAAAGTTTCACAACTTAATGATAATAATAGTGGCTCCACTTGGGATGGTGTGCCCCTATGGTACACTAAAGAAACTATAGTTCCAGTGCCATCCATATTTTTGGAAATAAACTTCTGAAATTTTCCAAGCCTTCTTCAAACCCTTATGGCCTTCACCTTGGGCTCAAGTTTGATGATCAACCTGTCTTTATTAGCATAAAAGCATAATAAAATGGAATATATAAAATCAAGTGAAAATTCAATAAAATTTAAGAGGAATAGTGCTTTAGAATCATGCCATTGACAAGTCCTCTAACACAAAGTTGCCCATCCATCTCCTAAAGTAGATAAGTGTTGTTGCCACGGAATGCAACTACTATGAATGGTCCCTTCTAGATGTTTTCAAACTTTCCGCGTTTCCCCTTTTCTTCAATTTTGGCTTCCCACTTCAAATCTACATCTTGAATCTGGAAATTTTCTTCTTTGACCTTTCTGTGAAATGTCTTCTTTACTCTGTTTTGTAACTGCTGATGGTTGTTATATACCTCCTCCCTTTTCTCTTTGAGAGCTATGAGCTAGTTTATTCTCCTCTGAATAGCATTAGGCTCTTCTTCTAGTCCTTGCAACAATTTCATTACAGGCACTCCCAAGGATGTGGGAAAAATGGCTTCAGCTCCATACACTAATTCATAAGGTGAAGTAACAATGGACCTTTTTGTATATACTCTATCATCCCACATAGCATACTTCAACCTCAGATGCCATGATCTCTTGTTTTCTTGCAGTATCTTCTTGATAATTTTCACAATGCTTTTATTAGAATATTCAGAATGACCATTACCCTGTGGGTAATAAGTAGTAGAATGTCCAAGTGTTATATGATACTGATGACAAAAGATAATCAATCTTTTGGATTTAAAATCTTGTGCATTGTTAGTAATAATCTTCATAGGATAGCCAAACCTAGAAAAAATGTTATTCTCTAAGAACTGGATGATGATTGAATTATTTGCTTGCCTTGTTGGGATTGCTTCAATCCACTTAGTGAAATAATCTGTTGCTATCAATATCTAATGATGCTTCCATGAAGATGATGGGTTTATTTCACCAATAAAATCCAACCCCCAGTATTGGAAAGGCACCTCAACATAAATTAGCATCAAAGGTAAAGGAATCAACTTTTTCTTACCATAAAAAATCTGACATTCATGAGAGGCAGCCATCTTCTTGTAAATGTCCTTGAACATGGTGGGCCAATAATACCCTACTCTGAGAATTTTGTTTGTTGTGGCCTTCCAGTAGTGGTGTCCTCCACAATATCCCTTATGAACTCTTCAATGAACTTTCCAGCTTCCTCTTCTAGCAAACAGTTCAAAATAATTCCACAAGTATCTTTCCAGTATAGATTCTTATCTACAATGCAATATCTTAGAGAATTCATCTTCACAAACCTTGCTTTTGATTTAGTCAACTCTGCAGGAGCTTTTTGATGATGCAAGACAAAAATAATATCTATGCACCATTCAGATAAAATGAACTTCTCTTCAATAGGAATCAGCTCTTCATATTCATCTGACAACTCTAAAATTTCTGTAATAAAATTCCTGTCAGGATAGCCAAAATTGGACTGTGCCATCAGCTTTTCCAACCCCTGTCCTTTCACCAATTTTGTAGGTCTAATTTCTATGTCATACTCCAACAAATTAGCTATCCATTTCCCTCTCTTTCCATCAGGATCAACTTGTGCCAAAATGTCTTTAACCACAATGTTAGGTACAAATGAAATCACATGAGAGTGTAGAATATAAATTCTGAAATCCTTAATGCCTTTGATCAAAGCATATGTCTTTTTTTCTAAAATATTGTATTTCATCTCTGAGTGAGCAAGGGCTCTGCTAAAGAATGAAAATGGTTGCTCTGTACCTTGTTGTCCTTTCTGCAGTAAAACTCCAGCTATGGTATTTTTAGATGAAAATGTCAAAACCGTAAATTCTTTTGAAAAATTTAGATTAATCAATATTGGGGCCTGAGTGAGGGTTTTTTTTATTTCCTCAAATGACTACTTGGCTTCAATAGTCCATTTAATATCAGCTCCTTTCTTCAACATCTTGGTAATGTCTTTGACAATTTTAGCAAATTTCGGGATGAACCTTCAAACAGAGTTTACTCTTCCAAGAAAGGACTAAATTTCCTTCATGTTCCTTGGTAGTTCTATATTCTGAATGGCATTGACTCTATTTGGATCAATATTTATGCCATATTTTGACATAATATGTCCAAGAAACTTTCCAGAGGTTAAAGAAAAAATACTTTTAGTTGGATTAAGAGAAATACCAAATCTTCTACACTTCAGCAGAACTTTCTCCAGATGCTTCAAATGGTCTTCTTCCCTTCTTGAAAATACAGTTATGTCATCAAGATAGACCACCACTAACTTATATTTTTCCTCAGCAAAGGAAATATCCATTTGTCTTTGAAAAGCTGCTCCTGCATTCATCAAAACAAAGGGCATCTTGGCATACATGAATGTCCCCGATGGTGTGGTAAAAGAAGTTTTCTCCTGGTCTTCTAGGTGTACCAAAATCTGATTGTATCCTGAAAAACCATCGAACATAAACATTCTTTGAGAGCTAGCAGTTTTATGCAGAATCTAATCCATCTTAGGAAGAGGGTAGTTGTCTTTCAAATAAGCCTTGTTCAAGTTTCTGAAATCAATAAAGATTTTGATCTCTCCACTCTTTTTTTTGACTGGTACCAAGTTAGCAAGACGTTTTGAGAATCTTATAGGAACAATAATTTTTGCATAAAAAAGATTCTTAATTTCCTTCTCAATCAGAGGCATGAGCAATGGATTAATCCTTCCCAATTTATGTTTGAGAGGTTTCTCATTCTCTTTGATAGGAATAGTATGTTGAATAATAGTAGGATCATACTTTTTCAGATCAGCATAAATCCATGAAAAAACATCAATGAACTTCTTCATCATCTCAATATATTTCTGTTTCATATCCAGAGAAAAAAACTTGGAAAGTTTTATCATTTTAGGCACTGCTACTGTACCAAGATTACAAGTCTCTACCTCTTCATCATCAGCCTGCATTCTAGGACATTTGAAAACATTGTTTTGGTCAAAAAAAATTTCAAGTGGAATGAGACCCTTGGGTATAAAATGGTTCCTCAGCTACAAAGCTTCAGAACTATGCTTAGTTTCAGCAAGCTTGTTTTGTTGATCTACTTGTGTGATTTCAAATTCCTCCTTCAATTCTATAAAATTTCTGACTTGTTGGTCATCTTCAAATACTTGCCAATGGATGATGTTATTTGGGATATCAGGCGTATGCCAAACTTCAATCTCATAATTCTCAATAGAATGTGCAGGGATGGCAAACAAAGTTGCTGAAATAGCTAGAGAATTAGCTACTGAGTTTTGATCCCTAGTTTTCACAATAAATGGATATTCTTGAAACTTTTCTAGCATTTCCATAATCAGATTTTTGTATGCTCTCATCCTCACATCCTTAATTTGATATGTTCCTTCAACTTCTTTGATTACCAATTCAGAATCTCGACAAACTAAAATATTTTGGGCATCTAATATTTTGAATGTTTCCAAACCCAAAAACAAAGATTCATATTCATCCATATTATTTGTATAGTCAAAGTTAAGCTTGAAAGAAAAGAAATTACTTTCATCATCAGGAGTAGTAATCCATATGTCTGCTGAAGCCCCTTCTCTTCCAACAGATCCATAAAAGTGCAGAAGCCACCATCCTTCTACTTTTTCTTCTATTATTTCTTGATTTTCAATTTCTTGAATTTCTGCTTTTCCTTCACTTTCTGCTTCATCAGTTAGCTCATTGAAAAGAATTGTTGATCCTAATTCAATTTCAACAGCACAAATGGGAAATTTCTGAGGTTTATCCTTGCTGCTTACCATGTAGGCCATCCTAGTCTCCCTGTACAATCTTCTTTTCTCACCAAAAACATGAATGGTGGTATATTTCAAGTCCATCTGCATGGTGCCTTTGATTTTTTCTGCCCAATATCTGGATAAGAGCATGCCAAACCTAGGTGGAATATCTTCCACCACAATGTTCAGCACTTGTGTTAGGCCAACAACAACATCTTTTATTAATCCTATTCATTGGACTCTTTTAGAATCAAAAGAAACAAATCCTTGTATAGCCTAGTGATCTCCAAACCCATCCTCTCCATAATCACCTTAGGCATAAGGTTATGAGAAGCCCCTAAATCCAACATGGAATTGTGTAAGGTCATGTCATGGATACTAAGGCTGACATAGAAAGGAGGTACTTATTCATTATGCTCGTATTCCAAGTATATGGTATGATGGTATTCTTGTACATTAAGGATAGCTGAAGCTCTTGGTTGAGAATTCAACGTTTTCACAAATTTTCTTTTGTACTCATTTATCTTGAGAATTTCTCCAAAAGGAACATGAATTTTGATTTTAGATATCTCATTCTCCAAACTGAAAACATAAGTAATTTTTTCACTCTCTTTGAAAATGGGAGGAAGTGGTGGGTCCTTTTTAGGCTCAGCTGCTTTAGGAGCATCCTTCTTTGGTTGTGTTTTATTTGCAGTGATGTGAACATTTCTGTTTCTGAGATTATACTGTTTTTGTATCTCAAAGATAGCATGTTGATAACCCTTTAGATAGTTAGATTGTCCCTCACCCTTGTTCAAATCATGACCAGACCCATCATGCTCTTCTTTGGTAAAAAACATTCTAGACATGTTTTCATCTAGGCAGTGAATGGAGTCTTCTTGAATCTCAGGCTGAGTTTCTTCTTCATTAATTAAGTTCTGCTAAAAAGGAGGCCTCACTTGAGGGTCAAGCTGATTTCTATTGTCTCTTTGTCTTTGCTGATTCGGAGGCCTTCGAAATTGTGGATTTCTAATTTGTGGATCATGTTGTGCAAGAGGTGAAGAGGTAGCTCCAACGACAAGTCTACCCATGAGTTTCTCCATAGTCTTCATCATAGAATCAAACTTATCTTCTAAGGTGGAAGGATTTTATTCTTCCTTTAGTTTTTTTTTACCCATCTTAGACTTCTTAGCTGCTATCATGTTCATCTCTACTTTCACAGCATCATTCTGCATTTCTTCTAGAGAAGGAGATTATGTTTCTCTAAGAAGAATGGAGAAATCATAAACAAAAGCCTCTGCATTGCACAATTGAGTATCCTGGGGGAGGTTTAATATGAGAAGGTATAGAGTCATAAAATTTGTTAAATATCTTGGAGAAATTTTGGACAGTTTAATCTACAGCTCTTTTTAAACTATTATATTCAGTAAGGGCCTGCACAAGGTTTGTTCTATTCCACCATTTTCTCAAAAAACTGTCCTCAAACTGGTTCCAATTCTGCAAGCTTCCTGGAGCTAGGGCTTTAAACCATTTTCTGACCTCACCAGAAAAAATTTGATCAAATAGTCTCATTTTGACATCTTCATGGTCTACTTCTTCTCTGTCTATGAAATCATTGAATTGGTCCACATGTTCCTTAGTTGTAATTTCTTCATCACCCACCTAGGTTTTAATTCTAGCTAAGTATCTTGGGAGGGCATTAAGAACAACTAGGAGAACAGGAGGATCATATCTTGCAGGTGCAACAGGAGGAGGTGGGGTGGAGCATTTCCAGCGATAATAACAGGGACTGTAATATTTCTAGGAAAAGCAGTAGTAGATGATGAGCTATTAGGAGGTGGTGTAGCTGGTCTTTGTAATCCATATACAAATGAGCTCCACTTAGGTAAAGGTATACCAAATTTTATTCTTATAAATAATTCAAATGGGTCTAATTCCTTTAACTTTTCAAAATATTCCTTCTCCAAAAACAACTTTGATGTAACCACCTCCAAGAATTCTTCTCTTTTTTTTTTGGTTACTAGGGTTGAGGTATTAATACCTTGTCTTTGCAGGTCTAGAATAATCTCAGTCAATTCAGTTTCACTCTTAGACCTAAGCAAAACTTCCTGAATTTTATTATCAAATCTCTTATCTTCAAGACTTCTTACAATTTTAGAGGACAAAGCTCTTGAGTGTGAAGGAATACCTGATTTCGAAGAGCTGCTTTGAATGCTCTAGAAATTGTGTTTGGATTATCCACAATGGTAGGTGGGTTAGGATCTGGATTGATCCTTGTATACTTCCTTCTCAAAGCCACCTTTAAACATGAAAATTTCTAATGGATACACCAAGGTAGTTTCTGTAGCCTCGAACAAATTCTGAGCTCCTACTACCTCTAAGAGTTCAGCTTCATTATTTGCACAAAAAAATCGGGAATTAATTCTTTAGACTCCCAAAAGACACACCAAAATGTTATCACCAAATTGATCTTGATAGGCTGATCACCAATCAACTCAATGAAACACTTTCAAACCACTTCTAACTGAAGATTAGCCTCTTCAGTTTGAGAGGGCTCTCTCAAAGGGGACTTATTATTTTGAATAGAAATAATACTATATTTCTAACTCTATGAATTGTGACTTGGTTTTGTATGATTGGAGGTTGAAAAATGAAACCTTGCTACCTTTGGGCTATGAATTCAACATCAGTACTCTTAGTGACACTAATTAATCACATGGAAGCTGAGGCAAATAGAAGTTTTTAATAAAGATTATTCATACACACAATATAAGGAAAACACAGTAATTTCACCCCTAAAGGAAGTCAGAGAATGAAAACATGAATTATGAGGTCTGGAAGTAGAATGTCACTGTATATTACTGATAATGGACAAAACATAAAAGCATCAATTTGGTGCAATATTATCCAACCCTTTTCTCTTCGATGTTCAGTCTATAAATAAACATTCTTTACAATGTAAATGATCTGCCCAACTGGCTATATCTTCTAATTCTAACTCAGACACCTATCATAACTTAAACTACTTACTTGAAACATAAAAAGGACACTTATCCTTGAAGATGTCATACTCCTAATAGGATTCTACCTCATATGTATTACATTTGGTTTTTCTAATTGTAAAACAATTACATAATAGAAATCACATGTTCGAGAGACAATTCACCATCACCTTACATATTTAAAATACCACCAGATCTAGGGAACATAATCCTACCTTTCAGGAATGGATAATCTTCACTTTAATCACTATTCTTTGTGATGAGCTGGATGTGTGACACTCATTTTGAGTAATGAGTCTCTACTGAGATGGCCCACTGATAGGCTAGAAATCTCCATCTGGCTAGTTTGTTGTTGGAATGTTAAAAAATATTCAAAAAAAACCCTAGCTACGAAACAGGGCTAGATTATGATGGGAGTAACAGTAAAGTGAAAGGCAATGCTACTCAACAAATATCACTTTATGATGCGAGGCCTACAAATTTTGATGGGAGTAACAGTAATGAGAACTACTAATACCACCTTTATGATGTGCTGTATCGTTTGGTCTCGAGGAATTTACAACAATACAAAATTCAACGCTTTGATTAAGTCATTGTAGTGGCTGGTTCTGCAAATTAACAATTAAATTACCATTTAAAAGTAAATAACTAACCAGAATAATTTTTTATTAAATTTTCAACATACATTTAATAATTATAATAAAAAAATTTAAAATCAGTCTAATATAAACATGCCTATAATTAATAATGATTTAAAATACATGTAAATATTTAAAATATAAATATATTTATTGTGAACACTTTAAAAAGTCTGATGCATTGAAACTTTTCCCATCAAACAACTTAAATTTATGGTTCTTGAAAGTCTTTACTATATTTTGGACAAAATTTACCAAAGATATGCCAGAAAGAACTATTTCCCATTAATTAGATTCAACGTTAAGACAAATGCAAAGATTTAGGATATCAATGAAAGCGCATGTGACAACCAGTTGGTAAGAATTTATATCTTAGGGTCCTTAAAACAACTTAAATTTATAATTCTTGAAAGTCTTTACCATATTTTGGACAAAATTTACCAAAAAAGATATGCACGCCGCAAATAACTATTTCCCATTAATTAGATTCTGCGTTAAGACAAATGCAAAGGTTTAGGATATCGATGCAAACACAAAAGGTGCATATGACAACCATTTGGAAAGAATTTCAATCTTACGGTTCTTAAGGTTGAAATTCAACGAAGTAGCAAAAAAATCATTTAATAATGCAAACAACCACAAATCACAATTTATAAGAATAAAGTTAATAAATGACCAAGAAGAAAAATATTAGGTGAAATCTTGATCTTTGTTATTTAAACTAGTATGGATTCAGAACCTTGAAAAACATCTATAGCATTTACCCATCAAACATCAAACTTGTGATTTTAATGAATTTGTCCAGGATTTTATACAAATTATATCTGAACAACTCGAATATAAACATGTCTATAATGATTTAAAATACATGTAAATATTTAAAATATAAACATTTCTATCCTCAACACCCTAAAAATGGAGATGCATTGAAACTTTACTGAGAAAACGACTTAAATTTATGATTATTAAAAGTTTTTACCACATTTTGGACAAAATTAACCAGAAAAGATAACCTAAAAGAAACCATTTCATCCATTAGTTAGAATACGTGTTACTTATTCAACAACAACAAAAAAATCTTGTAGTAGCCACTTGGCAATAATTTAAATCTTAGGGTTGAAATTCAGCTAAGTGGCTAAAAATCCATTTGATAATGGAGATAACCACAAAACACCATTTATAAAAAGCATGTAATAAATTTAATAAATGACTAAGAAGAATATTTTTTAATTAAATTTTCAACGTATATAATTAAAAATTTTAAAATCCTCTTGATATAAACAATTCTATAACTAGTAATGATTTAAAATACATGTAAATCCCAATGCATTGGAACTTTTCACATCAAACAATTTAAATTTATGATTCTTAAAATTCTTTACCATATTTTGGACAAAATTGACCATAACACTGAAAGTAGCCATTTCGTCCATTAGAAAATACTCTGAAAGTAACCATTTCACCATTAGTTAGACTATGTGTTAAGACACAAGACAAAGGCTTAGGATACTGATGCAAACAAAAAAAGTGCCTATAACATCTAGTTGGCAATAATTTGAATCTTAAGGTTCTTAGGGTTAAACTTCACAGAAGTGGCTAAAAAAACGTTTAACAATGCAAATAACTAAAAAATCTAAGAACTTCACATAAGTGGGTAAAAAGCATTTAACAATGCAAATAACTAAAAAGAAATCACCATTTATAAAATGCACTTAATAAATTAACAAATCACTAACGAGAATATTTTTTTATAAATTTTTCAACATAAACTTAATATTTATAATTAAAAACTCTAAAATCTGCCTAATATAAATATGTCTATAATTAGTAATGATTTAAAATACATGTAAATATTTAAAATATAAACATGTCTATTTTCAATGCCTTCAAAAGCCCCCATGTATTGTAACTTTTTTGATCAAATAACTTACATTTAAATTTTGTCCATTAGTTATTAGTTAGACTACATATAAATATTTAAAATATAAGTAATGATTTAGAATACATATAAGTATTTAAAATATAAACATGTTTATCTACTTAATTAACAATTATTTAAAAATACATTTAAAGTTATAGTCAATGTGTTATAAATTTTGGAGGGTTTTCACATATAATAAAAAATAAATTTTAAATCACAAAAATTAAAATTACACAATAATTAAAAAAATTTATGTTGACCTGTAAGATCCGATAAAGTCGAAGGGTATGTTCTAATTTATCGTTACACATAAAGGATGATATTAAATCATGGTATTTAATCACTTCTTTTATTATTTTAATTAGATTATTTTAATAATAACATGTATACCCTTCATAATTATTAATATTAAAAAATAGAATTAAAAAATAGAATTGAAGTGAGGATGATTTATTCTTAGAATAAATAAGTTTATCTGATAAGAGGGTAATATTTATATTTAATTTTAATGAGAGTGAATTTTTTGTTGAACACATGCATGGTGGATGAGCAAGTAAACACACATAGGTATAACTGAAGGATAAACGTGAGATATTTTACTATTAACCATAGATGTGCTTTTATAGTACATTAGGTATGACCCTTGGATTCCGCATTCAGGTCACTTGGACTCCTTTATGATTGTTTGACTTCCACACCTACCCATAGAGGATTAGGTGTCCAACATTGCCCCCCTTAATCCGAAGGGGTATGTGACACAACCGTTGTGCTATGCATGGTAACACTTGGGCCGAACGCCGAAATGTTGGCATAAAGAGGTGGTTTAAGGATGACCACCAACACTAGAACGCAACGCTTGTTGCAGTTTCCGAAACTCTTCCAAATCTGGCAAGAGGCTGAGGGCTTCTGCTAGAGGAAGTGTCCCTCATATTTGAAGAGGGAGACCTTCAACCTAGAAGAAGAGAGGTTTACAACCTATGATGGTTTAAGGATGACCACCAACACTGAAATACTTAATGCATTTCCTAGAACTCTACCAAAGCTGGCAAGAAGCTGAAGTCTTCTGCTAGAGGAAGTGTCCCGAATTCTTTGAAGAGGAAGAATATCAACCTCGCATGGATGGTTTAAGGATGTCCATCAACCAAAGGCATGCTCATGGGCATCCATCTCTCTAGCTACAACTCTGAATCTGGAATTAGAGATTGTGGCTCAGGCTCGCTTGATGTGACTTCGAAGCTTGTAGATGACCACCATTTTCCACCATGTCAGGTACAAGGCGAGATGATGGCGAAAAATCAACTGAAATATTGCTCAATATTATAGAACAAGTTCTAACATGTGACTTAAACATCTTCTTGGATGTTGATGCCCATTTCCAAGAAGCGATCCATCCAAGAAGAATCTTTGTTCTTGCAGGAGGCTTGTTTCTTAAGCATCTATGTGAAGAATGGGTGTGTCAACCATAGTGCTTGCATGGGTGAAGATCAAAATAGTGATATTTCATATGGCCAACTCGATCACAATGTTGGCATTTTTCAATATGTTTTTTTTGTTGTTGTGGAAGAGGACCAGGATCTAGAACAGCTGAAGGTGAACTGTCATAAAGAAATCTGACATTATGAAATTTGATGGGCTTGGAGTAGTATGGAATATGAAAGCACAACTCCTTTTCATATCCAAGACCTATTCTATGCTTGTTATGGACAAGCTCTTCCCAAGGCCTGATGATGGGATTGGAAGGTGCATGCTACATTTTTGCATCTTTCTGCACATCTGCTTCTGAAATAGGTACTGAATGTGGACCCACCTCAACTTTATATTCTTGATGCTGATGGGAGTCTCTCTCAATTTTTTGAACAGAAACAGGTTCAGAATGATGACTCCACTGTTTTAATTCTTCTATTTGGAATTGAGATTCTAGATGTAAAAACTCAATATTGTCTTGTGCATGATGCAGGAAAGTCCAAATGTCAAAGAGAGTGTCTTTACTGATTCAGATTGTGTCATCAATAGTAGATTGTATCAAAGTTTCCAAGGACTGTAATACTTCGTAAAATTTGGCCATTTTCCAAACAACTCAAGCTCAAGAAATAAAGGGTGTCGGCTTCAACTGATAATGCACCCATTTACAATGCCTTTCAAAAGAAAAAAAGTGAGTTCAGACAACTTTTAATCTTTCTTGAACTTCCAACTATGGAATTCCTAAAGGACAAACTCTGCTACTTAAATTATGGAGGACCCAACTCAGAAAATAGAACTGACTTAGACTTTTAGCAAAAGGATTGTAAACATATGGTTCCAAATTCTCTCTCTTTTAATGGATAATTCTTGTGGAAATCATATACAGAAATAATATTGAAAACTAAGATATTCAAGGACTTAATTGAATTGTGTAAGAGAGATACTTGACTTGCAATGGCTTATAATGATTGGCACAAACTTTAATGCACTTCACCCTATGATCTTAGGTTCCAACATTCACTCAACGATATCTCAACCAATGATTTCAATGGTCTTGAAGAATAACTCAACCTACATATAAGAACCACTTACCATACATGACCTCCATACCATATAACCCAACATATATCAGCCTTCAAAAAAAAGTGAATCACAAATATGAAGAGAAACGACGCCAAAATATATATCATACATTCAATAATTGTGCACATATTGTCAATGCAGAACCATACCTATGACATTCAATAAACCAGTCATGCCAATGCTCCAATCGTAGGTTCTAAAAGCTGTGTTCACACCATTCTAGCCAGAGCGATGGAAAACCCCTCAAACACCAATACAAGGAACTGAACCTCGTAGCACTACAATAGTTTATCTGAGGTGCGTAATTCGGCCACCGAAGAGCTCTGTCCGCCTATGAAAAAAGTAAAAGATGGTAAGAAAATCTGGCAGTGAAACAACCAGTAACTCTGTTCGCCAGCCTCCCAAAACAGTGAAGATGACCCCCAAAAAATCCAATGCACGATTGGAAATGAAGCAGGAGGCAACAAAAACAAAGGTGCCCCCAAAATTTCAAGTATTTGGAATTCATTGCAGAGCCGAGCAGAGACTTGGGCTACACCAATGGCACCGGGTAGAACATCGATTAGTTATTGCCAAATCAAACTGGAAATTTGCAAAATCTGACCAGAAGGCTGGGCTTTGACTGAGGTGGGAAAACCATTGATTTTTTATTGAACTTGGCATCCAATGAATTTCTAAGTCTCATCTTTTCATTGGGCTTCCAGTATAATGGTGCAGAAACAATAAAATGGTTATTACAGTAGGCAAAGCCTGCTATTGACAATAGAATATTTACAAACAATGCACAGGGATATAATCATCCCCTTGCATCTCTCGCGACTGTTACTGGTTACCTAGTCACATATATAGCACATGTAGCCCCTCCATTCCCTACTATGCAATTTTCATAGAAAGAAGAGGTTTTTCGTTGCCTAGGAATTGCATGTAGATGATTTCTTAGCATAAGATAAAGAAACTATCCCAACTGAAACTTCTTCAATTTCATGTAATGCTGACAGTGCCAGAACACCAATGGTGGTAGGAGTACGATGTGTAGTAGAACATCAAGGGGAGAGGCCGAGGGCCGAGGTCTTGAGCTGTGGTATTATGCTACTGGAAGCTGAGTCGATTCAACTATGTGCAGTGCTAAGGGTCGAGACTAAATATACGCACAATGAGGAAGAAGACCACATAATTAGTGGTTGATAAACCCACAAAGCAGGCCACACATCATGGCTCTGAAACCATATTGAACACACACATGGTGGATGAGAAAGTAAACACACACATAGGCAGAACTAAAGGATAAGCATGAGATATTTTACTATTAACCATAGATGTGCTTTTATAGTACATTAGGTGTGACCCTTGGATTCTGCATTCCAAGGTCACTTAGACTCCTTTATGACCGCTCGGCTTCCACACCTACCCATAGAGGATTAGGTGTCCAAAATTTTTCAATATTAATCAACTATTTAATTTATATGATTATGCTAGTTTTTGAACTAGTTATATATATATGAATTTATTGCCTCTAATTTTATTATTTTTATTATTTTTTATTTTCATTAATGTTTGAATTTTTATTTAATTTAAATTTAGGATATTTTATTCTTTATTCTTTATTCTTTGAATAGTGTTCGATTTTTTTTTTAATTGTGTCATAAGATGTTTTTCTTTGAAAACAACTCCTCCAGCGACCACTGTGTACCACTTTACACCATTAGATGAAATGTTAGACGATTGAATATTTTTAGGCCACCAAATTAATTGTTAATATTTAAGAGAAAATTAATAGTTAAGGCGTGTAATGGACTCCAAATAATCATATTCTTGCGCGGTGGAATAACGCCTGAGCCGACTATGTAGGTGAGAGGGGTGGAACTGTACATGTGCGAAGAAATAACCTTCTTGTTGCTTCTTTCTACGTGGTTAATACAAGTATTAGTTAAAATTTGTAACAAGATTCTCTACTACCATTTATCCTTCTGACTTTGAGGTCTTGTGTAGTACAAGCTCATGGAAGCCTTCTCTTGATGGTATGTCGTTCATAGGAGAAACATAACCAACATACCCATTTTGAATTAAAAGGAAATTTAATAGATTGACACAATCTGTTCCTTTTTGAAATGGTTATTAGGTAATGTTTAACCAGCTATGCTTGCATCGGGTAGTCGGACCACTCTCATATTTGGAGGTTATCCTACAGAAAAATACATGATTTTTTCCTCATATATTATTATTTTGTCTCTGCTAGTATTAGCCCTGCTTTCTAACCTTCGGTCTCTGCAACTACAATTAATTTTTTCTCATAATTTCTTTGGTCACGACGAGTTCCAAAATCAACCAAGTATCTCATTGAGTTCGAACAGATAATTTCTTCTAGTTTTCATTCTTGCATGAAAGATTCTCTGCTCAATACACTTCATTCTTTTAATTTCATTCTAATGTTGGTTATGAATCCTTCTTACTTCAAGGTTTACATGCAGGTATTGTGAAGAACATGCTTATGGAGGGATTCTCTTGATGGTATGTCACCCAGAGGAGAAACCCAACCCCAACATACCCATATTGGATTGATAGGTAATTTTGGACCACTCTCATCCTTGGAGGTTATCCTATAGGAAAATACATGATTTTTTTCTAGAATTATTATTGTTTTGTCTCTGCTGGTATTAGCCTTGCTTTCTAACCTCCCACTGTTGGAACATTCGCATTTTAGTCATCTCTTCCTCTAAGGAAAAAAGGGTTGGAAATCCATGGAGACTTCTCTTTCATTCTTCGACACCACTCCTCTAGGTTATAATTAAGCTTTCCTAATTTGCATGTTGCACCAGGTTCTCGAAAGGTCTAAAATGGTTATAGGTTAGGATTTTAGGTTGTGTATAATGATGCCACTTTGAATTTAAATAATCTGTGTGTTGAAAGACCCACTTGTGGCTGACCATGCAGCCAAAAAATACTCAACCATGGGGTTTGGGTTACCGACATATGACATTAGTTTCTTAAATTATTCAGTTCCTAAACATTTTAATGGTGAACTATTTTGGATTGTTTAAGAGGGTTCACAACTTGTCTCTAGCATATGTTTGATCAATTTATCAAAATTCATTTTCGAAATCAAAATCATTTATTAAAAGTCGTCCTATATGTTTAAAACATTTTAAGCTAAATCTTACTCACCTGTGGAGGTGGTACATCAACTAATTGTCTATCATTAAAGGCTATTGTGACATTAATTGGTGAGACATTGTTTTTTGAGAAGCCATCACATATTGAAAAATTGAATGGAAAGTGCCTGGATACAATTCCTTTAAACATGTATGCTTTCACAACAACTCTACTGGTGGGTTTTCCTTCTCAGGGATCCTCATTGTTGCTACAAACATGTCTAGAGTGTCTGGAAAGCAATTAGAACATGCATTATCCTCTTCCCGTGAAGAAAGAGATGTGCCAGAATGTTTACAAATGCTCGTAAAGAAAAGGTAACTAAAATTGTTAGATTCTTTATGTTGGTCTCTTTAAACATACTCTAAATTTCTAATGTGAGCTCATTTGATTTCTTTTCAAAATAAAAGAAAGTAAAAATAAAGATGAAGGAGCTAGATCTCAATGCTCTTGCACTTTCCCTGCTTGCTTGGGTAGGTAGGGAAAAGGTTATCTTAATGCAATGATGGCTTAGCATGCATTTCTTGACGGGACTAAAATAATTAGGAAAAAAAACAATTTTTATCTACCATGATTTCTTTATGTAATTATGTCATTGCTGTGAGAAAATTCTTTAAAATTCTTAACAATCTAGTATATATGATTATGTTGAAAATGGCACCAAGAAAGATTCTAATTTAATTTTCTCTTGAATTAAATTAGAAGAAAATTGTAATTCCACATCACATGATAACTTGTACAAGTTAACTAAGTTGGTTCAGTTAATTCAAGTAGAGGGTCTAACTTGAGTCATGTAGAGTGGTTCCTACCTTATAGGAGCCAAATTTGAGTTTATTTTGAGTTTTAATTAATTAATTCAACTTAACTAAGTAAATTTAGTTAAACTAGTTCCAATTATTGGAGGGACTAGTAGGAGGTCGAGCAGTGGAGTGAAACTTCAGTGTTCAAAAAATTAACTGATAAATCAACCATAAATAACTCATGCATGTGTGATCTACGAGTTATCTAGTTGATATTGGAGTTCAAGGGAAATGCACTATCAGTTGTATAATCGTCCAACTTGTACAGGTGGTGCATGCAGTCAGAGGAAGGCCTATGATGACTTGCGCAGTTATGGATGAAGAATTTCCCTAATTAATAGGGATAATTCCCAAGGAAACAACACAAGAAAATAGGGACTTGGGCAAGCATAAAATTGGTTAATAATTGGCCAAGGCTTATGTAGGAAGAAGTGAGATAGATAGAGATAGTGAAGAGGTTGCTTGAGCTTGAGAAAAGCATTGTAATATTCTCATATTTTTATGATTAAAGAAATATAAATATAGGAGGTGTTTTTAGTTGTGGCTTTCCCCAGGAAATCATTGTGTAATGTGTTGATTGAATTCTTTCTCTTGTATGCTTCATTATTTTGCGATCATTTAATTTTTTCCGCAGTTAGTAGAGTAGATTCAAGTCTATTGTTTTAGTAAATTACAATTAGAAGTGTGAATCTATAAGGAATTTCTACATGGTTTCGGAGTTGAAATCACAACAAAAGAAAATAATACAAATTTGAATTTGCAGGATCGAATTTGCAGAATAAAATATTCAGAGTTAACAGGATGACCTTCTACGGATTAAGACACAAATATGCCTTTGAGGGTAGCTCAAATTATATTTCTTGGAAGGACATGATAGAGGCAGTGTTGGAAGATAACGAGTTGAAGGAATTCATAGATACTAAGATTCCTAAACCTCCAAAATCTAATGCTTGGGATCTAGCAGAGTGAAAGAAATGTGTTGAAAAAGAGAGGAGGATCATATTGGAAGGAGTTCAAGATCATATTGTCTCGAACCTACATGTGGAGGAGACTACATATGAAATGCGGAAAGCCTTGATAGATTTGTTTCAAAACAAAATTTACCACAAGAAGTTGGCACTGAAAGAAAAACTTCAAAAAATCAAGATGGAAAAGGGCGACACAATACCACAGTACTTGAGAAACTTCACCCATTGTCAGGATCAACTCGGGAGTGTTAGCATTGAAATTTTTGAAGATGATTTGGTCAGCATAGCACTTCTAGGCCTTCCCAAGAGTTGGCACAACTACCAGGATTTGGTAAATGGGAGGGAGAAGCTACCAAAGTGGGAGCGCTTGTGGTTTGAATCGATGTAAGAATAGATAAGGCGGAACACCAAATATGGAACATCATCCAAACATGATGATGAGGAGTACTATGCCTTGGATGGAAAGGAAAAGAAAGGGAAAGGGAATAGATCCCAATCCAAATGAGATTCTAGTGAGACAAGAAAGAAGAAGTACTTGTCAAAGATTAAATTTTTTCACTATCATGAGATGGGACACTATGCCACGAAGTGTATGAACAAGAAGACCGATAAGAAGTCCTTAAGAGGAGCGACATGTGAAGCTCTAGCTTGATCCGTACTTATGCAAGAATGAAATAAATATAGAAATACACATAAAAACAAAGATGCAGCATAAATAAGACTTCATTTCATTCATATAACATAACTTAAATATGCTTACAGATAGAATGAACATAAATGAGCTAGGGCACTGATATCTTATCTCTGAGAAGAGATGTGGAGGTTATAGACCTCTGAATTGTGTTACAATGAGGCTCAGGGGCCTATTTATTATTGAGAAACAATGTAAAACCCTAAACATCCAAAAACCTAACCCTAGGAGATGAAATTCCAAACTATGGGCACCGTTGGGGTAAATAGGTACATCAATTTCCCGAGGTCGTAACTTTGGCATACGATCTCCGTTTGATGCACATAATACCTTGTTAGAAAGATCTATCCAAGGAAAACACTGTTGAAACAAAATGTCAAGTTGAATACTCACATTCATCTATGATTATTTTCCAAAAAAATGTCAAAAAATACTTGCTATAGATTATTATATCATCAAAAAATACTAACACAAATTTTCTAAGGAAGGGTTGAAAATGGAATTCATCAAACCTTGAAATGTGGAAGGTGATTTAGTAAGGCCAAAAGGCATGAACAAAAATTCATAATGACCTTCATGAGTTATGAAGGCTATTTTCAGAATGTTTTCAGTCTTCATTCTAATTTGATGATATCCTGAACAAAGATCTAGCTTGGTGAAGTAAATTGCTCCATGTAATTCATCCAATAATTCATCAATGATATAAATGGGAAATTTCTCTTTAATAGTGAGCTTGTTGAGCTCCCTATAATCCGGCCACATACGCCATGGTACATCCTTCTTTTGCACCAATACTACTGGAGTAGAGAAATAACTTTGGCTAGGTTGAATTATACTGGCCTCTAGCATTTCTACAACCATATGTTCAATTTCACTCTTTTGGGCATAGGGATATCTGTAAGGCCTAATGTTTTGAGGAACACTTCCTAGAATCAAGTGAATAGCAAGATCATGATCACAAATAGGTGGGCAGCCTTTGGGAGTCTCAAATACCTTTGAATGATTGTCCAATATTCTTTGGAGATTTGGGGAAATGGACGATTTTGATGTTTGAACATCTAGTGAACATAATTGTGTAATTATGCCTCATTTTTTTTTCTTAAAAATATTTTTCATGCCATGAGAGCTGATTATATTCCCTAGATTCCCTGTGATTATCCTTAACTCAATTTCCTTTCCTTCGCAGGGAAATTTCAAAAAAAAAAAATCTTGAAAATTAAAATCTATCGTCCCCAAATATTGTAACCATTGGAATCGTAATACAAAATTAGCACCACCCATTATAATGGAAAAAATTGGACTATTCAAGACATATTCCCCCATGGTTAGTGATGAGGCTCATCAATAGGTACATTATAAAGGGTCATAATGACATCCTTCAGCTTTAGAACTATCTCTTTCTCACATTTATTTATATTTATTTTCATATTATTCTCAGTGAGAAGGGTGAAATATGTTTTTCATATCATGTAGCCTAATATGGTTTAATTGCAGGAAATAGAGCATTTTTTGAGACAATTTTTATGTAGGGTCTTGGAGTAGAAAATAAGGAGAGATTGTAGGGGGTTTCCACCTCCTTAACTCCCTTAATCAGCTCAAGATTTCTCTCATCAACTCGAGGTCATTGGAATCCAAGCAAGTGAAAGTCACTCCACTCTTCTCGAGTTTCAAGAGACAGTATTCCTATTTTCTAGGGAGTTTTTTGTAGCTACACTTTTGTATAAATGAACATGTAGAAGAGCTCATTAGGATTCAATTTTTTTCTTGAGGTAGGTAGCTATTGAGCTCATGCATTGTTATACATTTTTCTATTATGTGATGTATTAGACCTTGATTCAATGATAATGAGAAGCTCATATTTGATTCGTTACTGAGTTAGTTTCATAGGGTTGATTCTCTTGGGTTTGGGCCCAACCCAGTGGCTTAGGTTCCTCTCGTGTACTTATATCTTTATTTAGTTTCATAGTTTTGTTTAGTTTCTTGCATCTCAATAGAAGAATACTCCATTAAAATATGTGACTGCAACCTCTTCCTCATCTATCTCATGGGAGCATGAGTAGAAGGACATCCAACCACAGGCCAAAATAATTTTGTTTATGATTTCTTGGAAACATGTTTATGTTAGTTACCTTTGTCTACATATTCTTATTGTAGCTTAGAAGTTAGTTTTTTTATTAGATCATAATTTTAGCATAAATGAGATAACCTTTAAATTCAAATAATCTTTTCCACTTCTAATTGTTTCATTTTGTAAATGATAAATGAATGTATGCATGTGATGATTGTAGGGCTATTTGAATCTACAGGAAAGGGAAACTTCACCACCTCCACCTTGGAATCCATCACTTCCTCTTGCAAACTCCAAATTCTTCCATCAAATTATGAGGTCATTTTTCCATGAACACTAAGAGCATATCTTCTAGTGAAAAACATGCCCTTAAGGGGCTCTAAACTTGGCTAGAGGTGTTGGTAACCCTTCAAATATTTTTTTTCCCTTACATTCACCTTACCACACCTTCCAAAAACCTTCTTCACCTTTTAAACCTTCTCGACAGCCTTCCTGTAGCATTACATGGCTTCCTATAGCAATACAAGGCTCCTGTAACATAGCCGTAGGTCCCCATTCTTGGTCCAATTTTGATCCTTTTTGCCATTTGATATTAGGTTAGGATTTTATTGACCCTTAGCTGTGGTATCATGACCGATAGAGACTCCTATGCCACTCCAAACCCTCCTTTTCCTTGATGCATAAACAAAAATATCATTAATATTTTATCAAACAATTCATAGAATAATGCATATGCAAGTATGAGTTACTTAATTAGTAGATAGGATCTCGATTCCCATTAGATACTCCTACCACCATAAAATATCATTTCACTATAGAATACATTGATAAATTTCAATACCAAAGTGTAATTGTGCACATAACCATAGTAGTTGTTCATTAAATTCAATGTAAATCAAACCATAACAATGAATGAAACATTAATCAAAAGTTTAGAAATGGTAAGGGATATCATAAAGTCACATAATGACAAAATTTCACATAGAAAAATATAAACCCTTTCAAATACGTGTGTGTATGTATTATGACAAGGACCCTGAGCAACAAAACATGCATAACCCATGGACCCATATAATGCATAATAATTGTGGTTCACGTACAACTTTAACCAAAACTCAAAGTAGGGAAATATATAATACATAATGAATAATTTAATAATCATATGTTGGCTAGGTTGAATAAGTTTATTTCCTCGTGACGTGGTTCCAAGAACATGGAAGATATCATTACTTTGGAAAAAGAACAAAGATCATCACACAACAAAAGTGATGAACAACCAGTTTCAATAGAGTTTGAGATGAGTTGTCTAGTTCCTTAGATATAATTGAAATGAAAACCATAAAATGTGAATAAATTCATGTCACAATAAATAAAAAAACATGCACTTCAAAACCATTATCATCATTTCAGTTCAAAGCTGGGCATGAAAATTGAAAACCAACAATAAATTGAAAAAAGGGGCCCATTTCATTTGGAAAATGTGAGAGGAGTCCGTTGGGTGGCCAATAGAACACACTAGTATGCTAATTACTAAAAGCTACTTCAATATGTTATCCAATTTTCTTCAATTATGCTCCAAAATATCCTCCAAAATAAGCTCCAAAGATGCTTCAAAAGTGCTTCAAGTATTCTTCAAATTCAGGTCCAAAAAGTATGCTTCAAAACTCTCCAAGTCTGCTTAAAATAAGGTCTCCAAATTTTCTTCAATTATGCTACAGAGATGACCTCAATAATTCTTAAAAAATTCTCCAAAAGTATGCTCAAGAAGTGTCTCCAAGTTTGCTTCAACAACCTTGCTCCAAAGATTCTTCAAGCCTACTCAAAGTCAAATTCTCCTCAACAATTTGATTCAAACACTGTTCAAGGTATGATCTTAAAACTAATCCAAAGTATGCTAAAAAAATGATCCAAGGTCAACTCCAAGTATGGTAAAATATTAGGCCTAAACACTCTTTTTTGCCTCAGGACTGAGGCTATTATAAGAGGCCAAAACTCTTGCCTCAGGTTTGAATTACCATAGGATACAAAGGGTCGAAATTATTTCCTCAAGGATGAATTTCATTGGTCACAAAGGGGTTGAGTACCTCAGATTTTTGGTCAAAACACAGGTCTATAATAAGTCAACCCAAAATCTAAAATTCTATGGAAAGGATGAGCTGATATTAGGCCGAGATCAAGCCTATAAGGGTGACCTAGTTTTGATCCAATGATAGACTCCACAAGTTGATCAAAGAATCACCAAAATACCACAAGCCAAAAACTAGAAACCAAATTTCAAGTGCTTCTTCTTCACTTTGCCACAAGGATCATGATATATGAACCTATAAATATCCTCTTACAGTCCCGAGCTTGTCTCTTCATCTTGCTTGGACAAGTTGGAGGTTAAATGGAGGAGATAGGTCGCTTATTTATACTTTTTTACTCACACAAATTTTACCATAAGAGGGTCGCCTTCAACAACGGGGGTCAACTTGAAAGGAGGGGGAAAACAAGTGTGTTTGACTTAAATAATCAATTTCTTCTCAATGGAGAGGAGTTAGAAGGCATGAAGTAGCTCATTGGAAAGAGCTTAAAGTGATATTTAAGCATGGCCTATTTTCCTTTTAAGTTGATCATCCTTTGACATTAATAATAATAATTTTATTAACAATATTCCCCTTTGTTATTGATAGAAAAAATCCTAAAATGATACTTTTATTGACATCATGCTACTCCCCCTAATATTGTGCCACTACCCCTGTCTTCATGTTCTACCCCTTTGACATCAATACCAAAGGGATGCTCTATTAGGATGTAAGAGATATGACCCCCCATATTTTGGTTAATATTTTCAAATGATTCTTGAGGTATGGGTTTTGTGAAGATATTTGCAATCTATTCCTTAGTGTTGACATACATTTTGGTGTTCTTCTCTACAACCTATTCTCGAAGAAAGTGATATTTTATTGGAATGTGTTTTTTTTTAATGTGTGATTATATTTTTCGAGAGAGTGATTGCACTGGTATTGTCATAGTAGATGGTGATAGGCTAATTTTTTTAATTTTGACATCCTCCAATGCTTCCTTCATCCATAGGAATTGTGTACAAAAATTTACTGCTACTATATACTTGGCTTCAATTGTGGAGAGAGATATAGATGATTGTTTCTTTCGTAGCCAAGATACAAGATAATATTATAATAAGAATTAATTATGCTCATGTTCTTTCGATCATCAATGCTTTCGATATACTATGCACAAATGTATGTTATCAAATTATGACTTTTGCTTTTAGGATACCATGTTCCAAATTGAAGGGTCCCCTTTAGATATTTGAATATCCTTTTTACTACTTTCATGTGAGATTACCTAGGTTTTACTGGAATCTTCCCACCATAACTAATTCTAGCATGATGTATGGTTGTGAAGTTGTAAGATATAAAATACCTCTAATAATTTATCTCTAAACAATTTCATCCACCATAAGAGATTCATCATCCTTGCTAAGATGATAACCTGAGTCATAGGTGTGCTTACCACATCACATTCTTCCATTCTAAACCACTTAAGCATTTTATTGACGTTTTATTTTTATTTTTAATATGAACATTCCAACATTGGTTTGAGTTACTTGAAGTACAAGAAATTAATACAACTCTCCAATCATTGACTTTTCAAATTATTTTGACATCTCTTGAGCAAATTTGTGACTCATTTCATCATTGTTGTAGCTTAAAATCAGATCATCCACATACACTAGTGTGATTAGTAGATTGTTCTTATCCATATTCATGTAAAGGTTGCTTCCTAAAAGTCATTTCTTGAACCCTTGTTGTTGAATATACTGATCAAGCATAATATCAAGCTCTTGGAGCTTGTTTTAATCCATACAAATCCTTCTTAAATTTGCATACAAAGTCTTTATTTTCTAACAAATCAAACCATTTTGGTTGTTCCATCTATACTTCTTTCATATCTCCATTTAGAAAGGTTGACTTCACATCCATCTGATATACTTTGAAGACTTTTGAACAAGTAAATTATAAAAACATCCTGATGGACTCTAGTCTAGAAACTGGGGGGAAGGTCTTGACAAAGTCAATTCCTTCAATTTGATTATATCCATTACACACCAACCTTGATTTGTATTTGATGACTTGTCCACTTCATAATTTTGTTCTTGAACACCCACTTGGTTCCTATGGAATTTTTATCCTTTGGATGAGGTACAAGTTTCCATGTTCCATATTTTTCAATTTGGTACATCTCCTCTTCCATTGCTTTTATATAGTGTGGATCCTCACTTGAGTCAAGTTATTTCATTCCATTTGAGACAGCAAAGAAATTCCATTCTTATTTGGTGTGTTTTTAATCTTTCTTCGAGTTTTTATTCCTCCATCCACACCTTTGATAATCTTCTCTTCTGGATGATTGTTTTTTACAAACTTTAATGCTTCATTTGACGGTGTTTGAGATGGTTCCTCCTTTCAATTTTTTGGCTACTGCTCTTCTTTAGTAACACCTTCATCTAAATCTGCAAATATAGGTTCTTCTTTGTTTTTTTTAACAACTTCATTTTTAGGAAGAGACTCATATATTTTTACATCAATTATTTTTACTATATTCTGCAAATGATTGTTGTAGAATTTGTAGTCCTTTCTTCTTAATGAGTATCTAAGGAAAATTCCTTTGTCAACATGTGAATCATCATTAATATTCATAAAGAATTTTCTTCCAAATATTCTGAAGTGTTTCACAGAGGCACACCTTCCTCTCCATAGTTGGTATGGAGTTTTATCACTATTTACCTAGAGTTGAGCTCCTCTGTTCATGATGTAGACTGCTATTCCAATTTCCTCCCTATAGAATTTAGCTTGTAAGTCAACTTCCAAGAAGATTGTTCTTGTAGTCTCTTATACATATTTGTTCTTTCTTTCTACTAATTAATTTTGTTGTGGAGCCCTAGAAATAGAAATTTTCCTCTCGATTCCATGTTTTTCACATAATTTATTAAATTCTCTGGAGGTAAATTCTATAACTCTATCTATTCTTAAGAATTTGATCTTTAACTCACTTTCCCTTTCAACTACTACTTTGAAATTTTTAAAGAAATCTAGTGCTTCTGACTTATACCTTATGAAAAATACCCACATAATTCTAGTATAATCATCATATATATTATAAATCACCTTTCTCAATAATCTATAAATAATATAAATTACCTAGTGAATCATCATTAATCTTCATAAAGCATTTGATTCCAAATATTTTTAAGTGTTTCTCAAAGGTAGACATTCCTTTCCACACTTAATATGGACTTTTATCATTGTTTACCCAGAGTTGAGCTCTATTCATGAGGTGTAATGCTACTACAACTGCCTCCCTCCATAATTTACCCTGTAAGTTAGCTTTCAACAACATTTTTCTTGTAGCCTCTTGTACATATATTTTCTTTATTTATACTACATTTTGTTGTGGAGTCCTAGAAACAAAAGGTTGCCCTTTGATTCCATGTTGTTCACAGAATTTGTTGAATTCTCTTGAGGTAAATTCTCCATATTTATTTGTTCTTAAGCATTTGACCTTCAACTCACTTTCCTTTTCTACTTCTACTTTGAAATTTTTAAAACAATTTAGTTCTTCTAACTTATATCTTATGAAAATACCCACATCATTCCAGTATAATTATCTATAAATAATATAAATTACCTTTCTTATTGTAGAGATGGAGTTCTAGTTGGACCACACATATTTGCATGAATTATTTCCAAAGGCATTGATGTTGAGCATCCTTTGTTTTGGAGTTGGTCCTAGTTTTCTTCCCATGTTGACATGGTACACAAACAACATTTTCTAGATTTGATATTTTGTGTTTATCTCATATTGCTTGAGTTTTTCTTATCTTCACCAATTTTCCATAGGTGTACCAAACACTTCTGCCACAACCAAATTTCATTTGATTAACTCATGTAGCATCTTTCTTATTGAATTTCACTGAGACTCTATACTTTATTCACTATTATTACTCATTTTCATATAGATGACCTCCTTATCTCAATCCTTGGCATGAAAAATGAGATTGTGTCCTTGATCCCATATTTAGTTGACACTCAGAAGATTATGCTTGAGCCCTTCAACATATAGTGATTTTTGTGCTTTTCCCTTTCCATTGATGAGACTCATTGTGGCTTTTCCAATAATTTTATAAAATCCATTATCTCCGAAGATCACATTTCCATCCATTTATGTGCTTAATGAGATGGATTTTTTCTTGTCTCCTGTCACATGCCTGGAACATCTAATATCTACAAACCATTGACTTTCCTTGTTCTAAGCATACATAACTAGACCGCATGTCCAAAGAGTAGATTCTTTAGTATTCTTTCTCTAAACTCTTTCTCTTGGCTTCAATGGAAATTTTTGTGCTTCATGGCCTAGGTTGTTGCATCTGTAACATTCTAGGATATACTTTGAAAGAGGAGTAAAAGAATTGTATGTTTTTACTTTATCTTGCCTCTTTATGTCAATTGGTGATTTTCCCTATATGCTTTGTAATGTTTTGATTAATCACCAAAACTTTTACAATA
Source organism: Pinus albicaulis (assembly GCA_034641835.2). Classification (NCBI taxonomy): domain Eukaryota; kingdom Viridiplantae; phylum Streptophyta; class Pinopsida; order Pinales; family Pinaceae; genus Pinus; species Pinus albicaulis. The sequence continues at coordinate 107,627 of JAXQQM020076718.1, forward strand.
TAAACAGTTGCCAAGAAAAGTAATTTGATACATATTATTATCAGTTACCCTTGATGAGATATTTATTTTGAGGAGGGACCTCTTCTCATTCCCTGGTTGAACCTTGTTTGTTGCAACATTACTATGATCCAACCCTTAAGGACATCAAAAAAACTTCTATGTTTTTCTTCATGATGAACATTGGTATCTTCCTTCGAATATGAATATTTTAGTGTATATCCAAGTCTATATTTTTCATGACTCGATCTTTGGGAATTTGAATAATAAAAAAGGTTTGAGTAATCCCCAAATTGTTTTGGCCTTTCGCAACTCCCTTTTTAAATATATTACTTTAGCTTCCAAATTTTCACAAATTTCTTCCTTTTCCTTTAGTTTATTGTTCAAGGCATCATCTATTCTCTTATATTCTTCTTTATTATTTTTGAGAGAGATGATTTCCTGAGATAACCTTCCATTATTTTCCTTAGGTATTTCATTTTCTTCTATGACACTAATCAATAGTTTATCCATATTTTCTTCTGCTTCTTCTAGAATTTCACCTTTTTCTTTTGGATCATCTATTTAATTCATGACAGCCATGAAAAATACTTATCTATTTCCCACATATTATTGTTCTTCATCATATTCATCTTTATCTTGCTTGGAGAAGAAATTCTTTTTTCTTGAGCTGCTCTTCTTGAAAGCTTTTTTTCTTGGGTTCATCTTCTTCATCACTGTCATCTTTGAAGGGACACTTAGTGGAATAATGTCCTATTTTACCACATATAAAACAAATGAGAGGTATCTTACTTTTGATTTTGGATCCTTTGTTTAGCTTCTTGACAAATTGTGCCATCTCACTATTAGAATCATCACTGCTACAGTCACAATTATTCCCCTTTCTTAATGAATTTGATGCCTTGAATGCAACTTCCTTGTGAGTTGAATACCTCATCTCATATGTTGTGAGGATTCCATGAACTTCATCCATTTATAATTTATCCGAATATTTTAGTTCTTATATGGCACCAAATTTAGCATCAAAACGGTCTAGAAGAGATACTAAAACTTTTTGGATAATTATATTTTCCTTGACATATTCACCTAACCCTTTGAGAGAGTTAACCACTTCACCTACTCAGAGAAAGTAAGCAACAATATATTCTTCATCATTCATCTTGATACTCTCAAACTTCCTTCTAAAGTTTTGGAGCTTTTCCTTTTTGACCTTGTCATATCCTTCATAGATGTTGATAAGATTCTCCCACATTTCTTTGGATGATTCAGAATTCAAAACCTCGAGGAAATTTGAATCTAACAAAACACTTTCTATAGAGTTCAAGGCCTTGGAATTTTCCACATATTCTTTATTTCCATCTGCATTTTTTGGTAGAGGAGATGAGATTTTAAATATATCTATAACTGATTACCATACTTCCACTCCAAAAGACATCAAATAGAAATTCAACCTAATTTTCCAAAAAGAAAAAAGTGTTCCATCAAAGAGGCGAGCCTTAGTTTCTTCCTTATTCACCATTATGAATAAAAAATAATTCTTCCCACTGTGAGGCTAATTTGAAGAAATTATCTAGAAAACCAATTTTTGGAAATACTAAAAGGAGGGGTGAACCAATATTTCTTTCAATTGTTATATTATGTTAGTTAAGATTTTTTTTCACAATAGGAACCACAAGATATACCAGAATATAAGAAACAAAATAAAAATAATTTATATTAAAACAATTCAAATGATGAGGACCCCAATCCTCAAATTATAGCTCCAGCGATTACAAAAAATTTAGTTCTTATAAGTCTCCAATATTTACAAAAGCTTTAGTTCTTTAAGGCTTCAAACTTGAGTAAAGACACCAACACTACAAGGAAAAGACCCTCTAGCGGATGTTTTTGAGGAACCCCTTATAAAAATAGCCCAGACATTTGTTTGTAGCAGAGGTTACTAGAGGAGGTTGGCCGGTGGAGGTTTTTCCAGATGTTTTTTGTTCTTTGTGTTTCTCATCCTAAACCACACCAGTGCATTCCACTGGACAAAGCATCGATGCATACTACAAATTGGCACACTGGGACACTATGTGCTTGGTACAAACCCACCCAGTGCATCTAATTACTGTAGTGCACCAGTGCTCTACGCATATTCAGCCTCGATGCATCCTAAGAACCCACGCAAAAACTGAAAAAACCCAGTGTGGTTGGAAGAAACTGCTTGGTATGCCTCAAAAACACGTGCATCAGAAAATGATTAAATAATAAAAAAATTATGGCCAAAAATCCACATTTTTCACTTTTTAGTACTCCAGATTTCTCAAGAACTCGTGCAAATTTACCTTGTGTGAGTTTCCCTGCCATCGATGCTCCCATTGCATGCACAATTGTTGTCCAATGCCCACCATCTCCATTTTGAATTTTGCAAAACAATGGGAAAATTTAGTTTTTCAAATTATATAGCAAATATGCCTCCTCGACGCCCAAATGTATAGGTAGTTTACTTGTTTTTCCATATTTAAACCTTTTAGCAGATTAGTTTTCTAAAATAGCTTAAAATTCACCTTCTTCGAAAACAAAAAATTCCCGCGCTGTGTGCTCAAGCTGTTCAGCTTGCACAAGTTCGTTGTGATGCCTGTAAATTTATAGGACACACTGCGACCTGTGCTAACCATATCCGAACTGGTTCCGGGGCAGTACCGAAATGACGCACCATGCTTTTTTTAAAATTACAAAAATGGCGGTGTGATCGGTTACCCGACCGCATTGTTGACCATGTCGAAGTGCGGGAATGTGGTGCGTTGACAGAAATATGTGCACTGGGGTGGATATTTTGGTCAGCGCACCGCCCTCCTGAGCTTGGACATAGTCAATGGTATGGTCATGTAAACGTCTACACCGTTGACTATGTAGTGATGTCAGGAGGGTGATGTACTACCTAAACTATACGCCTCATGTAAACATCTACACCGTTGACTATGTAGTGATGTCAGGAGGGCGATGCGCTACCTAAACTATATGCCCCGGGGCGTATAATTTGGTCAGCGCACCGCCCTCTCGATACTGGTACATAGTCAACAGTGTGGTTGGTTATACCACCATACCGTTGACCGTGTAATGATGCTAGGAGGGCAATGCGTTGACGAAAATATATGCCCTGGGGTGAGTAGTTTCGTCAGCGCACCACCCTCTCGAATTTGTTCATAGTCAACACTGCGATTGGTTAAATGACCACATCATTGACCACTAGTTGATGTTTGGCGGTGTGTTTAGTCAACGCACCACTTGAGATAGTGCAAGTCATGATTTGTGGTGTGCTAAATATTTCCGGTTGCACCGCGACTAGTGCGCGGTAAAAACAAACACAAAGTTACCAGCGCATGCCTGTTTTTTGTGGCACATCGACTGTATTTTTTTTCAAATAATTATATATATATATATATATATATATATATATATATATATATATATATATATATATATATTCCTAAATAAATGTCTCATTTAATAAAAAAAATTGTATTTAATATGTGAATCATTCAACGATGTCAAAGGAGAGAAGAGAGGGAACAACAACAACAACAACAAGCGGACCAATATAACATGGTTCACATGCGAGAGGAATGAGAGAGGGAGAGAGATATGTACTCTCACCATATTAGAGCAGCCACCCAGGCGCTCCTAAGGGAGATATGCCTCCTCAAGTTCTATGAGGAGGCTACATCCTTGAAGGGCCATGGTGGGTTATTGTGACAACTTATCCACAAATGGAATGCCCACCGACAGGCTTTCCTGGTTGGTCCTAACCAGTGGTACGCACCCACTGAGGAGGAAATCTATTTCATTACTGGCCTATCAAGGAGAGAGGAGGATTTTCCCGCATTCCTAGAGGTGCCCGTTGGCTATGCAGCAAGGAGTCAGTTGGTGTACTCCCAGAGTTACATTAGCGCCGATATACTGTCTCCGGTAGATTTTCAGGTATTTGGTGGTCAGTTACCTATTTCTTCATTTGGAGGAGAGGAGGTGCAGTGCCTCTCACTACTGATTTTGACCATTGCAGACCATACTAGTGACGGGCAACACATTATTTCCCCACTTCTATTTTATGTTGATTCTTTATTATAGGCGCCATGACTTGTGAGGTGGTCTACCATTTTTTTGCAGCAGTTCTGTACAGTTTTAGATAGATGTCATGCTCAAGCACAAAGGAGGGTGAACTTCTCTTTTTCTTCAGAGCTATTTTGTTTATTTTCTGAGAGGTCTCCAAAGACAAGGCATAATTTTGTTCGGTAGCCTCGTAGGATGATGTTGCATGTATAGATGAAAATGTGGGGATAGATTATGCCCAAGAGAGGCGAGTCAGAGTTTTCCACGAGGATATCACATGATGCATTGGAGTTGCTAGCTAGTGTTGATGAGCATGCTTTAATTTTGGTCCCTTTTCCATATGCTGGTTTGGATTGGCGAGGGTGTGCCAACATCCTCTTCACAGATGATGAGCCACCAGATGATAGAGGTAATAAATTAGTGTTTTCATTAAATTTATTCTAACATGTTATTTAAGTTGTTTTTATTAAACTGTTTAATGAAATTGTTTGATTATGGTTGTGTACTTATATATATTTTTTAGACATTGGGTCATTTGATGGCGATGATATGCCACCGCCACCAAATGATCCAGGTGTAGATCTCGAGGACGATCAGGAGATGGAAGATGTTGAGGAACAGGCTAGTGCAGACAAACTTGATCATCCTCATGTTGCACAGGTACCGACTGATGTGAGGCGTAGGCCTGACACTACATTTAGGATGGAGTTGGGCAACCAACTCTGTCGACTGCTTGTGGAGGAGGGAGTCGGGCCTACCACTATTAGAGAGATATAGGTCGATGATAGGTTGATAGGGATGTGGAGAGGCATGCCACGTGATATGTTGACCCTGATGCGACATGTCGTAGGAGCTACCAGCTTAGTGGCGTGGATGAGTAGGGCCCTTCGATGTAGGTGTGTTCGAGACACAATACATCGATAATCAAGCAGTGATGCATAATTTGATGATCACGATCAGGGGAGTGATCATCGCTCACCTCGCACCACAGATGAGCAGCCTGCAGCATCGAATAGCAGTCATGGTCATGAACAGGCTGGACCATCCACATTGAGTTAGCCTTCTCAGCTTGTTGCATCCAACAGTCATGATCAGGAGAAGTATGGACCATCCACGTTGAGTCATCATGATTAGCAACCTGTAGCATCCAGCAATACTCAAGATCATGAGCAGCCTGGACCATCCACGTCAACTAATCATGAGCAGGCAGTTGATCCTGATCAACATGAGGCACTAGTACCAGATCAGCAGGCACATGATGATCGAAATCTATCTGAGCTTGTTGAAGCTGCACCATTGACTGAGCAGGCCTCGAATAGTACTACTATTGATCATGTACCAACAACTTATATTTGACATTTATATTACAGTTGTATATTTTTGACATTATATATATGTGTGTGTGTGTGTGTGTGTGTGTGTGTGGTCCATGTATTTTATGTTCATGTTGTAGTTGTACTTAATTTACATGTTGGTGATCATCCTGATGTGTATATTGTTAGGTCATGTTAGATATGTTCATTTAAAGTGCAACTTCTAGATAGATGTGTATGTGATAATAGTTATTTGACATGAGATGTATATTTGATGTTTGTGTTGTGATGATGTTATACAATGCTTTTGTTTTGTTAGATGATCATGATCACGATGATTAGATGATGTTACTGAATTTGAATGTGTTTTTTAGTCGAATATGATGTTTGTATGATGGTTATCGTGATCGTGATGTTTATTTTTAATATTAAATCATGATATTTATTAAATATTATGTCGTGATTGTAAATGAAAATTTAATTTTAATTGTATGTAAAATTGTAAAATTGTAATTGTATTTAAAATAATTGTAAAATTTTAATTGTATTAATGTGAAATGATTGTAATTGTAAAATTGCAATTGTATGTAAAATTCTAAAATTATAATTGTAAATATTGTAATTGTATGTGAAATTGTAAAATTGTAATTATAATTGTAATTGTAATTGTATGTAAAATATTTGTAAAATTTTAATTGTATTAATGTGAAATGTTTGTAATTGTAAAATTGTAACTGTAATTGTAATTGTATGTAAAATTCTAAAATTATAATTGTAAATATTGTAATTATAATTTTAATTGTAATTGTAAGTGAAATTGTGATTGTAATTGTAATTGTAATTTTAAATTTAATTGTAATTGTATGTAAAATTCTAAAATTATAATTGTAAATACTATAATTGTATGTGAAATTGTAAAATTGTAATTGTAACTGTAATTGTAATTCTAATTTTATGTAAAATATTTGTAAAATTTTAATTGTATTAATGTGAAATGATTGTAATTCTAAAATTGTAATTGTAATTGTATGTAAAATATTTGTAAAATTTTAATTGTATTAAACTGAAAATTTTAATTGTATTAATGTGAAATGATTTTATTAAAAACTTTAAATTTGCAAAATTGTAAATAATTGTAAAATAATAAATATAGAATAATATGAATTTTTGTAACATAATAAAGTTTAGAAAATAATGAAAATAAATTCATGTACTTTAGAATTATCATTATTTTATTATGATCTTACATACCAAAAAAAAAGAACTTTATACAATATGCCATTGTTTTTTAGATCAACATGATTGCAAATTATCAAGTGAAATGATTTTAACATTAACACAATGCAAATTACCAATTAATTCAAAATACATATTATAATTTTTCAAAAAAAGAGTCTTAGTTATAAGGTAATTAAGTCCTCTTCTTTATAAAAACCCATATTAAAAAATATAAATGATGAAATGACACATCTACCATATCACTCTTAGTTCTCATGATCACCCTCGTTATCTTCCAGCTCACTTGGCATGATAACACCATTGTTCTAAAAAATATGTTTTGATCTAGGCTCATGTCTTAATACGAACCATCAATCCCTATCTAACACATCTGGGTAAAAAAAACACCTGGTTGCAGTGTTTGGGGAGAACATAGGGCTCCTTAGCGTCATCCCACATATTTCTAGAGTTGATACATATCAACCTACTATTGTGATCTTCATTTACATTATTATGATCAAAGCTGTCCCACCAATTGCACCTAAAAATAACACATTGGAAAGAAGAGAAATCCACTACAATGTTCTCTTGTATCTTTTCAACGTAACTTAACGTCCTGCATACTAGGTTTTGATCACGGTGGCTAGATTGACTAGATTGATTGAACTCGACTTCCGCTCCACAGTCTTGTGTCATGTGTCCATCATCGACATTTTATGTGCGAAAATGGTGTCCATGTGCCCACATATATGGGAACAAATACACCTATAAAAAAGTTAAAAAATCATAGTGTCATGTGTCTTATAATAACCCAACAATTAAAATATCCCATTTCATCCTCTTTTGTTTGTACAATGCGACCCACGGTTGTGTCGCTTCAGAATTGTAAAGAACGAATTTATTGATTGCTTCAATTTCTGTATTCGTTGATGAAATCAAACTGACATATAGTACACATGAGATCAAAATATACATTATATTGAAGTTCAACATGAATATTTAGGTTGTGTAAATTTGAAAATTATAAGTCGCTTACTCTTTATCAAGCGCCTTTTTCCATTGATTTGGAGCAACTCCCCTTCTCTTTTGTCTTCATCCCTTTTATCATCCCAAATCACCGCACGTGGTCTATTGTCGATCTGCTTGATGTACTCACTGGCATAATAGAAATACTCATACAATATGTACCCCTATGCCATAGACCCCTCAGGTTTTGCCCTTTTTTGAAAAAAAGCTTTCAATTTCTTCATGTACCTCCCTAAGAAGAACATCCAACGATAAGAAACCACCCCAACTAATTCAACCTCATCTACTATGTGGATTAGAAGATGAACCTGCAAGTCCATGAAACTTGTCGGTAGTTCATTCTAAAGCTTACAAACAATCTCAACTATCTCTTGATGCCACTGTGGAATCCTAGCCACATGAATCTCCTTTGACGTGATTTAAGGTAAAAATGTAAATAATTTAGATACAGCATGTCCTAGATCTTGGGGGAATTCAAGTTTCACATACCCACGCATGAACAAAGGATAATGACACTGCAAAGTTATAAACACGTGCAATAATATACAAAATTAGTTATGTTTTATGATCCGTGCGTGGGATAAAAATTATTAATATAAAAAATAATAAAATCATGCTTTTGACATTATACGTACTCTGAGAAGATTCAAATGGTTATGTGATTTCAACCCCGACAAATGGTCATCCATGGTGAAGCAATGTCGTAGTGAAGACCCGTATGAAGATGGCACCCTCACACCCATTATAACTTCCTTTGCCAAAGAAATATCATCATTTTTTAAAATTCATGGGACATTCACCTTATCTGAAATACCATGAATTAGAGGGACCAACGCCTACCTCTGATCCTGTACTTTCTAATCGTCTTAGCCAATGTTTCTTTTTAGTTTTTGAAGAAATAATGTCTTTCCTAACAACCAATGTGTCACTTTGTTTCAATGATATGTACCTCCATAAAGAATATGAAACATTTTTAAGTATATGCATGGGATCTAATAAGTGGGTAATCTTAAGATGCTCCCAATATGGGAGGTTATAAAAGATAGATTTCCTTTTCATCCCAATGGGAAATTTCTCAACATAGGTGTCAAATAATTCTGTATCATCGAACATAGGCTTCCCATTCAAATCAAACATTTATATTAACTCCTTCTCCTTCTCTCTCTCATATGCTTTAATCCATTCAACTGTTGCCGTTATGGGAGGCCTTTGGGTTCTCTCTCGTTTACCATTGAAAGCGGATGTTGCTCTTCTATAAGGGTGTTCTTCTGGGAGGAATACCCTGAAGCAGTCATACTCTGGCTTGCGTAGGTTGTTGGACCATATAGCTTTCAGAGAAGGCACTGGACAACATTTACATCCAAAATACCCTTTTGTTACAAGACCTGTGAGATTATTGTATACAATTTATATGCATGGCACATTAAAGAATATCATGAAGATCAGAAAAATTACGATGAATTAAAAAATAAATATGCGAAATAATGTTGTTACGTATATAAACAAATCAATAAACATGTGATTTACCAAAGAAAACTCCTAAGCCTGGATAATCATTTGTCGTGTAAGCCAAACAGAATAGTTGGTGTTTTGGAGGGAATAGGGATTGACACCATACATGGTTATTCTTAGTCGTAGACTTTGTACTTCATCCTTGAATTTTCCGAGCCATGTATCATCTATATGCTTCATGGCTATTGAATCTGTTGGGATTCACATAACTCCCAACTCAATTTTGTGTGAGACATGCCATCCATGCAACATAGCTAATTCTTTTCAATGAAAGATCCTTTGAATCCTTGGGATTATAGGCATGTGCCTCAATATCTTAAAAGGAGGACCACCTGATTTACCCTTATTTTTTTATTTATCATACCTGTCATGCCCACATTTCAAACATATCACTTTGTATTCATATTCTCCTCTATATAGAATACAATAATTTGGACATGCATGATATGATATGTACTCAACACCCAACATTTTCAACAATTTCTTTACCTCTTTGCAGCTAACAGGAAAGACATTATCACTTGGAAGAAACTTGTCTTTGAATAACCTATAGTTGGTGATCATGGACAGTATTAAATGTACATTAATGTTGATATAATTATTAACGTTCATTAAATTGACCATTTTTAATGTTCATTGTGTGATTGTATTTCTCAAAATTATATAAAGGAGGACTTTATGGTAACTTACCTCAAAATCTCCGAGAAACATGCATTCGAAAAGCCAAAATTTGCTTTCAAGTTGTATAGTATCATTGTTGTCCCCAACTGGGTATACTTTAACTGACCTCCAGGTGCAAATATAGGGGTGGTGGAAGAAAATTTAAGGCTTTCGAAAAAGGTGTCAGCGATATGAGCATCATCCCCTAGTCAATCATCATTTTGAAATGCATATAACAACATTTTCTCCATGGCAATCATATCCCTTAAGTAATCATCCATACCAACCTCTATTTGATTACCTCCATTGCGAGCTTGTGAATAACTAGTATTGTTGTAGTCATTCCTAATTGGTGAATCTAGATGTAGTGGGAATTGAATAGGTGGTTGATTCAACCATTCTTGGTATCATTCCTCTCCGATTTTTTGTCTTAATTCAGTCTTCTCCTAATTTGACATTGTCATGGGGTGCAATGAAAGATGGTAGGTAGGTCACTCATCATCACTAGAATCTGAATAATTTCAAAAAATATATTTGAACATGATTAGTACAAAATATATGATATCAATTAGTAAGCACGTTGACAATTTTACATGATTAATTGGTTGGACATTGAAATAATTACATTAATTAGTATACTAAACAATTAGTATTACCATCATTGTTCCAGGATTGTGGCTAGAAGATGCAATATTGTTACAATTGGCAGGGTTAAGCAGCTATCCATTTTGATCTACCAATGTGCCTTACGGTATGACGCTCCTAATAAGGGCTTCCGACATTTTGAAGATTTTTGAATATTTTGTGTCTCTAAACTCGATTCTAAATCCGCATGAACTTAGAAATTTGTATACATTATAAATTTTATTATGCTGATTGACATGGATAAAAGACATAAATTCAATTGGATAATGAAAATATAAATAAAATTTGAAGTAAATATTATGTCTCGAGATGGATAGGGAGAACCCACGATGGACTTAGAGAAATATTATGGAATGAGCTGGATTTTGAAGGATTTTCCATTCGATATAGTTATGATATTTTCTCCCTGAATTTTAGCAAAATCAGCTATAAATTTTGGTGCACACACTGAAAAGTAATTTTGGTGCCTTAAAAATGGACTTATTGTTATCGATGCTAATGTATAGATAACCGCACCAGTGGGTTTTAGTTACTAACGCACCGGTGCCGTGTTATTAACCAATGCACCGATGGGTATTAATTGATGCATCAAAAGTCAAATTGTTAGCCTATTTTTACAAAGGCAGCAATTATAAATCCAAAATAATAAATTAATTTTAATTAAATATTCCTAGTTAGGAATATATGCCTAATTCTTGGGTTGTTGGGTTGTTCCTCAAATGTTGGAGCTTGTTTAGGAACTCCTATCTTGGTGGGTTTTTGGTGAGAAATTATCTCAACCAAAAGAGTCTAAGATAGCACGGACTATTTTCTCTCATCTATTTAAATTGCAAATTAAATTTTTTTAATAAGAGAGAATACATGAGGAAGCCATGAGGCTTCTGCCTTTTCCGCCAATGTTTTGTCTAAGTTTTCTATCTATGTTTTATGCAATATGTTTCTAAGTTATTTTAATTTGTAACATGTGGTATTAGAGCAATATTATGATTGCTGGGCTTGTGGAGAACTTGTGAAGGTCTGAGCATGGTAGACATGGTTATGCAGTAGCAGATGTGGCATTGAGTGGAGTTGAAGCTGTGGTTATTGAAGCGATGATTAATAAAGTCGAAGTCTACGTCCATTGCAAGGTTTATAATGTTTAGCAAGTACATATCTGCGTTGAAGCAGTGGAGAAAATTGTCGAAAGCTGCGATTGAAGAATGTATGACAGTCTTCGATTCCTGAGTTGCGTGGATCTGGAATGTACGCAGAAGAAAAAACACTGTGTCACATTGATTTTTTTCGTTATATAAAAGTTGAATTACAAATGGCATGTTTCATATGAAAGCCTGTAAGTGTAAACCTCGATTTACAGTTAGTATTGATCACTGAATGGTGTGAGCATGTCCAGTAAATTGCATATTCGGCATTTGGCAGCGTACCTGAAAGTAACACTTTGTTCAAATTCTGTGACTGACTGTTGTTTGATTGTAAGCTGAGTGGAATATTTTTTGCAAAGAGAAATCGATATGAATGTTATAGCCATCGATTCTTTGTTGTGATGGAGAAATCGATATGAATGTTATAGCCATCGATTTTACATTCAAACAACGTTTAATTGGCATCGATCGGTGACATAAATTCTAAATTTACATGTGGTCGATTATATATAATGCAACATTTAATTTTCATCGATCTGTGACATCGATCATGTGGAAAATAGGTATTCCTCCTATAATAAATCAAAGAACTGGGCAGAGTCAAGGGCACTTGCTAATGTGGTGTTCTGTAGAGTTCTGGTCGTGTTTAAGGTAGCCATGGTTTTTATATCGAAGGGCCGAGAGTGTGAACTTATTCTATTGTGATTTTATTTTGTTTTTTTTTATGCGTAGATCAAATCGCTTCTACGCACCACAAATTTGGTGGAAACTTGTGTGTTTTTTATCTTTCCTCATATATATGAATTAGTTGCAAACAGTGTAATGAAATACCAACTCAAACGGTGGTTGAAATTTGGACGAAGCTTTGGTTCTGCATGTCGTCGAGAAGCACATCATTCTCCAGCAATTTCATCTCTTCAATTTTTGAGGCTATCGTTTTATGTTGAGAGGTTAGCGTTGATTAGCATCGGAGACATCGCTTTTACATCAAAAACTGCAGACGATGTTTGTTAAGCAAAAAAAAAAGGCAGCATTTAATTGGAAGCCAACGTCTTAACCAGACAGACCAGCATTTTAACCAGTCAAACCAACGTTCAAACCAGATTTTTAACCAGCGTTTTAACCAGTCAGATTACTTTATCAGAATTCAGTCAGCATTTGAAGTGTTTGCAGTGTTTCTCCACTAGCAGTCAGCGTTGAGATCCTGCATCCGGCTTGCAAAACCAATGTTTTTGTCAACTGCCAGCACAGCCAGCCAGAACAAGCTTGAAGTCGCCGAATGTTGGGTTGTGAAGTACGTTGTGGTGCAATGTCTCACAAAGAACAGTCGATGTCAAATGCGTTGAAATTTTTTGAGGCCACCATAGTCAACTTTTTCTCCAACGATTTTAAAGGTATAAGCATGATTAAAGTGTTTTTTTTAAGAAAACGATTCATTCACTTTTTTTGAGTGATGTAAATTCACTTTTTGAATGTGACATTAAAGACATAACCTTTAATCACTTTTTCTAAAGTGACTTCATTCCATTATTCTAATATAAATTATGTAAAAACATCATTATAATGTCTCTTTAAATATTGATTGGGGAGAGATAAGGAATGGAAAACAAATTTTTGTGAGAGGAGTCATAAGGGTGAAGATTGTCATTGATTTTGTAATAAGAGTTATGCTTTTGTAATTTTTGGAGTAATGAGGGGGATGTTTTAAAATCCTTGGAGTGATAAGTTGTATTTTTTAATTTGGAGAGCTAAGGAGAGTTTCCATTTGTATTTGGAGTAATAAGGGAATGCCTTTATTATCACTCAAAGTATTTTTTTACTTTGAGAGAGATCGTGTCACTATCCATTCAGATTTTGAAGGCGCGTTGTTTCAAAGGGTTGTCAGCTTGACATTATCATTGTTTCAGATGATGTACTCAGTGATTAATAAAGATATCATTTTTTTGGTGTTGATGTGTCCTAGATCCACCCGAAATTGAATAAGGGGATCTTAGGTACACTATGTGTGTTTGATGGTGCATGTTTTTTATGGCTTCATGTTGTTGTTTTTTATTTGTGTCTAGTTGTGACACATCAATTATTTCATTTAATATTGCATACATCAGCAAGCACAACACATAGCTGCAAGATCAACACTACAACATATAATTGAAGATTGTCTACATCGGCGTTCTACATCAAACAACAAATTCACTTAGTCAAGTTAATGCTTTTCACAGCAAAGTCTTCATCAATGTTCTTGCAAATCCATTTAAAGAACTTGTAATCAAGTTCATTGATTTAAGTGAATCATTAAAAATTCATTGTTAATGAATTTTTAAAAGAACAAGTGAATTCATTGTTTTAAAGTGAATCATTGTAAGCTTTGTTGGGTGCATTGTCGACAGTGTTCGACACCCTTCCTTTACACAAAATTAATTGAGTGCATGAGTTTTTTCAGACAAGCAACAAATTTACATCTCCTGCAAGCGAGCGTGATTATTCATTCAACCAATTTGCATCAATTTAGTGCAAAAATCAACACATCAAGTGAGCCAGAGTGAATTTTATTGCAGTAATCATCAAACAAGTTAAAACAATCAAGCAAGTTGATATCGACATCAAGTGAGTGTGGCTATTCATTGAAGTGAGCGTAAAATCATCAAGTAAGTCAAGTGAAGCGTTCAAGCACACGCAATCATCATTAAATGAGCGTGGATTCCAAAGTTTCAGCAAGACAATTTTACAACTCTAGCAAGTGCAATCAGCAACAAATCAAGCAAGTGTGCCATTCAAGCCACATTCAAGCGAGCCTGTCATTCAAGTGAAACAGTTCAAAGTACAACATCTACAACAAGAGAGCATGATTTCAAGTGTGCAAGTTCAGATGGCGCAACATATTCAATTGTTAAACATTCTTCACAGTTTGATCATCTCAAGCGATGAAGACATGGTGCACGTCAGAAAAGGCACTCTTGCTGATCTTTCACGACATCTACAACAAACACATGACACCATTGAGTTTATTCAACTTGAGTCGCAACTTCAAAGGATTGAATTGCAAGAAAAGAGTGATAATTTCAAGTCTTTGCACCATCCAAGTGATAATTTCATTCAGACAGCTTCAAGTGTCGAAGTTGTTCTAGTTTCAATTTCTTCCAAGCCCATCATCAAGCCCTGGGAAGAGATTCAATATAAAAAGAATCGACGAGGCTTAGGATATGTCCAAGATAACGCCAACTTACATATTCCTGATTATTCCAAGCCCATTCAGTTTTTCAGTGCGGGATTTCTTGAACAGATCACCTCAGCACATTTAGAGACAGTTGCAGACAACCAACAATGCACGCAACCCAAAGTTGCCGAAAAAGAGAATTCCACACAACCTGAAGTTGAAGTCAATCTGAAATATTTCTCATTGTCAGAGAATCGGTCATATGGAAGATCAATGTTTTGATATCCATCCCTGTCACCATTGTGACAAGTGCAATCATTCCTCAGAAAAATGTCGCAATCAACACAAATCAGAGAGATTGAAGATACATTATGAATCGATTGACCCTTCAGAATGGTCATCCACAGTTAAAATATTGCTTCAGTTCTATAACCGCATACGATCACACATTGTGCAGCCAACAGTGAAAATATGATGGTACTCTCATGCAGTTGAATGGGGGAGTACAACAGTGTAAAACTCCTACACCTAAAGGGGGGGAGTTCAAGAATATTTTCCAGAGAAGTGTCTCTCCTTTCAACTAACAAAGGGGGGAAAATGCCAATGGGATTGACAGTGGTTTTCAGACTGAAAGTCTCGACACAACTAGCAAAAGCAGCCAGTGGGCATCTTCAACAGCCAGTGGGCATCAACCAATTTGCCAGTGGGCATCTTCAACAGCCAGTGGGCATCAACCAATTTGCCAGTGGGCATCAACAAAGTTGCCAGTGGGAAGTCGACAGCAAAGAAGCAGTGAACAATTTCTAGCACAGCAAAAGAAACAGTGATTTGTTTTTGACATCATCATCCAGTGGGCCTTGAAAAAAAATTTGATGCTGATTTCATGCAAAGGATAGATGGATCCTTTTGCAACTTGGCACGTATTGGAGTTGTCAAGCAACATTCAGAGATGGCTAGTGGGCCTTGAACAAAATTTTGATGCTGATTTCATGCAAAGGATAGATGGATCCTTTTGCAACTTGGCACGTATTGGAGTTGTCAAGCAACATTCAAAGATGAATCAGACATACAACTGATTCATGTTCTCTCGAGATTGAAGATTTTTTCAGCATCAACTTGAGAACTTGGAAGATGGTTCCTCGTTCTTCTTTTGGATTTATCCTTGAAGGGGGGAATGTTAGCCTATTTCATAGGAAATTATAAATCTAAAATAATAAATTAATTAATTAAATATTCCTAGTTAGGAATATATGCCTAATTCTTGGGTTGTTGGGTTGTTCCTCAAATGTTGGAGTTTGTTTAGGAACTCCTATCTTGGTGGGTTTTTGGTGAGAAATTATCTCAACCAAAAGAGTCTAAGATAGTACAGACTATCTTCTCTCATCTATTTAAATTGTAAATTAAATTTTCTTAATGAGAGAGAATACATGAGGAAGCCATGAGGCTTCTGCCTTTTCCGCCAATGTTTTGTCTAAGTTTTCTATCTATGTTTTTCCGTGTCATGTTTCTAAGTTATTTTAATTTTGTAACATGAACACACAAATAAAAAAATCAACTTTATTTTTTTTTAAGTGAAAAAAAGCGGTAAATTGAAAAATGTCAGTAAAATATTTTTAAAATCTAATTTCATAAAACAATTCTTTAAAATACCAAACACTTTTCATTATTTCACTATTTTTACAAAACACCAGCCGCAGATTTTCATTTACATACCTTGAGTGGACACATGAGCACTATATGCTGAAATACTTTAAACAATTACCAGACAATCATAATTCCAACCTCCTGTGATTCAAACCCCGTATACATAATTAAAAATTTGATTAAATTTTATTATTATTATTTTTAATTTTTTGCAATATTTTTTATAAATAAAGTAAAAAATTTAAATTTCATCGTTCAATATCAAAAAACAAAAAATAAAAAAATTCATTTACCCAACCTCGATTCTTTTGTTTTTGCCCTCGCTTTCTTCCCCTGCTTATGTGATTTAAAATTGAGATTTTATTTTAGATTTATAGGGTTTGTATTACATATATGTAGGCCTATGCAAATCTATCCGCCCAGATGACTTGGTATAGTTGGATCCTAATCCATGTTGGCACTTACGTAAATTTTTAGAAAAATGACCGCACCGATGCAATTTGCTTTACCGCGGTGGCACACGCATGTACTATTTCACAAAAACTTTAAAACATATTTTTTTTAATATGCGCTTATATGTGTAAAATAGGGCACCGGTGCGCTATTTCATTATAGTGCATCACACACCTAGTATTCGTACAAAAAACAATTTTTTATTTTTGTTCCATAATCATGTACCTTTTAAAATATAACGCGCTAGGTCTCCTTGTCGGACAAGGAGCACCATACGGTGGTCCCTCGTTTTTGTGTGCGGCATTTATAATAATATGTCACACCACATTCTGCGAATCGTTGTGCTACGAACATATAGCTTGATTTGCCCTTGTCGATATAGAGCAATACATGTTGTTTCTCACCGTTTTGGCAATGTGTTTATAAGAATAAAGGTGCAATCGAATGCCAATGCATACCTAATTAAAGGCATCAGCTTTTGATATTTTTTTTTTGTGAAAAGTTTATGATTTATTTATGTTATATTAATGAATGGTATGGTACAGTTTCATATTGATAAACAAATGTGGTCGACAAGATATCACAATGCAACACCATAGCACATCAAGAAAACAAAGTCAAGTTCTTTGTAAATTCTTTACAAAATTTATTATTTTTTAACTATATATAAGTTTAAATAATATGTATTGTTTATCGAAATAAAAATAGCCACAAAATGATGAAGTTCGATAAGATTATTTCTGATCTAGATTATAAGAGCGTAAAATTCGATAATTTGCAAAACATGAATCAAGTGAATGAAAAAATATTATCGATCCGTATGAGTTTCTTTTTTTAATTTTAATTAATAATATACTTAAAATTATTAGATAACATGTTTCAAAATAATCTATTAATTCACATATTTTTAATGTTCTAAGGTGACCAACAACTCAAAGGAATTTTGTTTTAAGAAAAGAAAAAAATAGAATATGAAAATGAAAAAAAATTTAATTGCTTCTTAGCTTCACCCAAGTGGTGTTGGAGGTTCATGAAAGGGGGAAATTTTTTTATAGAACTTTGAGGGATCTAGTGGAATGAATGTATAAAACATTCTTCCACTTACAACATGTACCTAATCCAATGTATTCAAGAACCAAATTTTATCTAAACTATAGGATGAGTTTCAACAGAATTGGTCAATGAGACATGTGAGACTTTTCATAAAAAAAACTTACAACAACAAAAAATAAGAACAAAAAATAATATTCCTTTAAATGCTTAACTATATATATATATATATATATATAGAAATCATTTATAAATATCACTTTACAGTATTTAGCTTTCATATATCAATATAAAAATGAAGAGCGTATTTATTATGTTACATTTTCTGGAAGATTATAAAAATATCAAAGGATAAATGAGTTGATATCAGAAGAAAGCAATAGGAACAAACAAAAGGCACAAGGAGATGGTCAAAGAAATGGACACAATTTTATTGCACAAGGAGCGATCTCAATAACAATGTGCTCCAAATGTAATATGTAATCATTTAATTTTACGATTAGGAACAATAAATAAAAAATTTAGCTTTAAATATTAATTTTCAAGTATTTTCAAAAAGAAAAACAGTCAACTCATTCAACACATAAAACATGACAACAAGGAAGAAAAGGGTTGATATCTAAGCTATGGGAGTAATTGCTACTTCCTTTATACAAACTTAACCACATTTAATTTGTATACTGTTGTTTTGCTAAATAACAATCATTGAATGTCTTCAAACAAAGTAACATACAAAGAAGAACCACTGGACGAATTGGTCGACACCTCAGTTTACAGGGCGAGTATATGTTGCTATCAGAAATTAATTGGGAAATTTGTAAGTATTTATTGACAAAAAGTGTAAGATTAAAATTTCTCACTTTTTTACTATCTTTCCCAATCAAGAGTTTAGAAACTCATCACATTAGAGATATTACATCAAAGTTCTCTATAAACCAATAGAAATTAAAGATATAATTTGGAAAAAAAATATTTAATGGAAGTAAGTAGAGTGTAAATGAAAACAATGAGATAGGAGAAAAGTATCCCCTCTCAACATGCTCTCATGATAACTTGTTCATATTTTGACATAACTACAATATTTGAATGAACATAAGAAATAGAACTACTTACACAACAACAACCGTTCAGGCCATTTAACCCTACCACATCAAGTATGCAAAGTCAAATTTATGTAACTAATTATATTGTTATTTCAATCATGTACAAAATTTCAAATACCATGTTTAAAAACCCAATCTATAAAAATAAATAAAAAATAAAAAAAATTATGCTTATGTTAAAATTTTAAACAACTTAAAATTATAAAACATAAAGGACACAACAACAATAAAACATTTATGTGTAACATAACTTACTAAAAAACATTTATACAAATGTTATACAACTATAAAGACACTATCATGCACATAACCACCAGTGAGAATCACACAAATCTATTTTGATTAAATTTAAACTTTAAAATCTAATAAACGAATATAATCCAACCAAAAATGTGCACCGAATGAAAAATAAAAATAACTACCTTGAAATTAAGTATTACTTAAAATAATCTCAGTATAAATTCACTCTTAAAATAAGAATGTGAAGTGTAATATCTAATAACAATTAAAAAAATATTCTTATAATTGACCTAAATGGCCTTTGCATGCTATAAAAAAATTATTAAGCATTACCAAAAAGGTTATTGAGAAAAAAATACAAGTATATTTTGGTTAAATTAAAGAACTTTTAAAATCTAATAAATGTAATCTAAACCAAATCAACAATGTGCATCTAATGGAAAAATAAAAATAACTACCTCAAAAATTTGTCAAAATCACTCTCAAAACAAGACATATTTGTAATATCTAATGACAACTAAAGGCATACCTATAATCACTTCAATATGCCCTTGCAAGTAAACACAAGGTTACTAAAAAGTTACCAACATAATATTGTGATTGCATATAACAGAAACCATATAGAAGTTTAAAGAAATAAAACACAATGCAATGCCTTGTGTTTAATGTTTAGTAATCACTTTTATTTTTATTGCATCATATACTATAAAACCCATATAGAAAATGGTAATAAAACAAAAAAATAAATGCAAATGTCTTCTATTTAATGTTTAACAACTACTTTTTTTTTTTTTTGTACCATCGTTGAAGAGAAGGAATTCTATTTTAGTGAGAGTTGGTTCAGAGACCTTAGGATAGGAATTAGTTTCTATTTTCAGTATGGTTCTAACCTCTCAGATCTTGTATGCTATAGTGCAATGCCCTAACTGTACAGAGAATGTAGAGTCTCACAGGCTTTCGTACTTCTTTATCTGCACCTCGAGAGCTAATTCAGGATTTCTTTAATAATCATTCAAACATATTATTCCTGGTATCATAGTTGGAGCTTTAAATTGTTGGAGCATTGTCATTTGAGGTTGTGGCAAGTCCTGACAAGCATGTGAGGTTACACAGCTTCCGCAGAGCTCTTGAAAGCACCATCATTCCAACCCAGTTTGATGCATTGGAGTACCGAGCTATTTGTTGTTGGATCGTTGCATGCCTCCACATTTTTTTTCCAAAGATAGAAAAATTGATCAGGGACACGACGTATCATGGATGTTGATGGAAATGTTTTACCTATGCTCAAACCTATCCGAGACTATAATCCGTCGAGGCTCCAAATTGCTCAAGTTGGATTGATTTGATGCTCAACCCATTTGCTGCGTATGCATTCGAAAGAAAGCGGAATTTCAAATGGTTGTTACTCTCAGAAGAAGCCATCGTAGAAGAAGAGTGGCACTATTATGAACGCTACCATCCTTGGGTCACCGAGAGGAGCCCATACAAGCCGGAGCCGAGACCACCACAGGCACGTTGCCTGGCCGCCGCCGCCGCCGCGCGCGTCGCCAAGAGGTGGGGCACGGATGTGTGGACGAAGCCCGGGCTGAGCTCAGTGTCAAGTTGAGCCAACCGCCCACCTATGTGAACACTGCCTCTCGACGAGAATAGGAAGCCCATCTATTTTCCGTGAAAGTTGGACTATGCATTGGAGTCGTTGCTGCAGAAGTAGCGCCAGGCGACCGCCTACCTATCTACGCTATCACCGTTGCCCACCATTGCACACAGAGAAGGTGAAGCCCGCATCACCTCGAAGATGCTACCCTTGTGGTCGCTCGCGCATGCTTTTCGCCTTTATATCACTATTGCTACCAAAGTGAATTTAAAATAAACACCGGTGACAAAGTAGCCTAGAGAAGGAATTGTTGAGCACTGCCATTTTGGAGTTCCTTGCTGAACAAAGGAGAAAATTTGTTGTTGCATTGGAGAAGAAAGTTAGTCATGGGTGGATCCATGGGTGGACCGAATCGGTGCTACATATGCATCAAAGTCACGTTGTGTTTTGCAGATCTTTTTCCTGTCATATTTTTTTTTTTAATTGTCTTAAGTGAACAATCAAACAATGACCTAAACATATTTGAATGAGAGGTAAATAAACTTGATGGCTCCAATTACTCAAATTGGAAATCAAGATGCAAATTGTGCTATAAGTGCAGAGTTATTGGACAATTTCAATGGGGCGAGCTGCTTTTGTAGGGAGCAAGATCGTGTATCATATTGGGATAAGAGAGAAGTGTAAGCAAAGACACCGTTAAAGATGTCATGAAAGACCACATACCCTATACTCTAGAATTCAAACCAAGAAATGAAAATTTGACCAAGGTTAATGATTTGTATGAAATTTGTGGAATATAACCCTCTTCTCGTTCTCGAAGAGAAATATTTTGTCCATAAATATGATAGAACAAACAGCTGTTTTTTTCATACTTATGTCAAAGATCCGAAGAACATATTGTTAGACATCAATGACGTAGTTGCAGAGCAAGACGATGATTACCATGAATGGTGCACAATATCACTAAATGTTTATCACTAGGATAGGTGCAGAGAAAAAAACTGAAAGTTGAAGAACTTAAATGAATATTAATGCAAGAAGAAGGTTGACCGAAACTTTATATCTATACTAAATGGTATTAAATTTTTCAAAGGAAAGGAATCATCATAGCAAAACTTAAGAACCCACAGAAAATACCTAATCAAATTAAATGTATGTATTTAAACAAAAAATCCTGTAATTAAATGTTTTTGCTAGAAAATCTGTCATATATTAAGTGATGCAGAAGAAAATTTCATGAATAGAACAAGAAAAGGACAGAAGACATGCAATGTATTTATAAATACACTTATGTTCAGGATTTCCAGATTTTTCTATGGCAGACTCTGAATATAATGTTTATGCACTGGTGTGATAAGATTCGGGAACATCCACATATCACGGGGACAGATAATGGTTTAATATTTTAAAGAACTGTACACAGAGTAAATAAATTTACCTGTGATGATAGATGTCACTGCATCATGTGAAAATTTCTCGTTATTTTACCTAATGGTAATGTTAGATGGTATTCATATAATGTAACTTATGTGCTCAAAGAGTACAAAGAATCTAATTTCGATTCATGATTATAGATCAGGATCTCAAGGTTGAATTTTTAAATCTAACTGTTATATTAAAGATCCGTTGGATGGCATGAAGACTTTTGTCAAGCCTGGTGAATTCTAATAGAAGGTCCTCCAGAATTAATGTGTGAATAGCAACGTGACTTCCAGTTTTTAGCCAACATCAATTTTTACTGAAGAAGAGTTGTGGCACCAAAGACCGGTCATATCAACCACCCCACTTGTTGTTACTCAGAAAAAGGAAATGGTGTGGAGACCTCTCATATTAAACAAGTGCATACGATTGCAGATGCTTCGTGCTTTAGGAGATGCAGAGAAATAACTTCATTCTGTAGAAAGGAAAAGAGAGACATATTGAATGAGCACACCTTGCACCTGCCAAACAAAGCCACAATAGAGGCACCGTATTTTTGATCGTTTTTTCACATCGACAAATTTTTCTGGTATGAGGCCCCACAGAGTAAGAAAAGCCACACATTTGAAATACTTTAAGCATTTTCCATATATGATTGAAAGAAAAACAAGGAAGCACATACAACTTTCGCTCCCATTGAAGGGAGAATATGAAGGAGGGGACTTATCAAGTACGCACTATGGAATATTATAACAACTCAAGGTAGACCTATACTCCTCAACATAACAAAGCATGGTATAATAGAACATTTGTGGAGTGCTCCCATATACATGTTGAAAGTTATGATCTTTCTAATGTATTTTGGGCTGAAGCATTGGCATTATAGCCATTTTAAAAATAGGAGTCCTACAAGAAGTCTCAGTTTAAAACTCCTTTGAAGCATTATATGGAGTTAAACTTGCAGTAAAACATTTAAGAGTATTTAGTCTAAAGCCTTTTCCCACATTCCAAAGGAAGATATAAAACTAAATTCAAAAGCCATCATATGTACCTCGTAGGTATTGTTCACAATTTTAAAGCTTATATATTATTTTAATTTAATCCCAAAATTTTTGTTAGTAGAGATGTCATATTCCATGAGCAAAGCTTACGATGAATTTGATAAGTGCAATGAGGAATGGGATATTCATTTTGTGAAGAAGTGAAGCAAATAGGTACGTACAAGACTGAAGAAAGGAGGAAGAAGCAGAGAATCCAGACAGTAACAACTTGCCCAGTCCGCTGCAGCAACCCAATGAAGGAAGCCACACCAACGCCGTAAGATCACATAGGTAGATTCAATTACTCGCTAGATACAAAGAAAATGCCTTTATAACCAGTATGATGAATGTTGTTGAACCTTCTAGTTATAGAGAAGCAAATCAACGTAGTGAATGGAAAACAACTATAACATGAATATGAATCGTTCTCAAAAACAACACTTGGGAGCCGGTTGAACTTCTCCTAGAAAACAAACAATAGGCGTAAATAGTTGCATAAACCCAAGATTAATGCAGCAAAGATGGCACCGGGACAAATTAAAAACCAGATTGCAGAAAAGGGGTATTCACAAAAAGAAGGTATTGACTATGAAGAAACCGCCCCCGCAGTAAACCAAATACAACTGCATGTGGATTTCTCGTCCATTACAAACACTGGATGATTCACCAACTAGATGTAAAATTTGCATTTCTAAATGGGGAAATTGAAAGAGGAAGTATATTTATAGCAACTCGAGGGGTTTGTCCGTAAAGGAAAAGAACATTTATTCATAGATTAAAGAAAAATCTATATGGACTAAAAAAAGCACTCGTATCATGGTATGAAAATATTTATTCATTTTTTTAGCAATGGTTACAATAGAAGTAAAAATGATCCTAACTGTATACCATGAAAGATGAAAAGGGGCGTACAGTGTTGATTTCTTTATATGTATATGATTCAATATTATAGGCATGTTGATCTAACTGAAGAAATCACAAAGAAATGCTGTATGTTCCTAAAAATGAAAGACTCGGTGAATTAAGAGGTTTACTTGGGTCTCGAGAAATGGAGAGATTTGGGAAAAAAATTTATGTTTCAGGTGCGGTATGTTTATATTTACTGGAAAGATTCAGCAGGATCAGTGCAAGGCCAAGACCGTATGCTTAACTCAGAGTGAGGATGGATCTAAAGAGGCAAATGCAACACTTTATAGACAATCGGGTTGGGAGCCTAGACCACCCAACTACCGCTCAGACCGTACTTTGGCTTATGTAGCCAAGAAAGCAAGTCAACAGATGTCCAAATCACTCGAGAGTCATTGGAACAACAAAAAGGTGTTTTTAAGATACCTACAAGGAGCCAGAGATTATGGTATTATTTATAATTTATCTCTTCGATGTTAGATTGACAAGATTTTCGTATTCGGCCTGCCAGAAATGTAGATGACCTAAGATCCATAACAAGATATGTATCTGAATATTGGATTCTGGGTGATTAAAAGTGGTGTATGCATAGTTGCATAAATTAAAGACATACCTATAATCGATTTCAATATGCTTTGCAGCCAAAGACAAGGTTACTAAACAAATTACTACTAACATAATATTGTGATTGCAAATAACGGAACCATATAGTAAATGGTATTAAATAAAATACAATGCAATGTCTCGTGTTTAATGTTTAGTAATCACTTTTTTTTTTAGCACTACATACTATAAACCAATATAGTAAATGATAACAACAAAACATAATGCAATGCTCTCCCGTTTATTGTTTAGTAATCACTTTTCTTTTTGTGTACTACATACTATAAACCCATTCTCGCTTTCAATGATTACTACATGCGAATCTTCCATCTTATTAGTTGATCTCACCAAATGGTATTCAATTTTATTTTTCCACATATTTGTCTCACATGAACCTTGTGATGGAAAAGATGAACGAATTAAAAGCCAATATCACTTTTAGAATACTGCCTTAGAGTAACATCCTTGTGTATACTAGGAGGCTTTATATATTCTCTACTTTCAAAAACTTTGTTACATGTTGCTACGTAGTGTTTTTCATGCTACCAAACCCATATAAATATATGTTTTCACAATAAACATTAACTCTTTTGCCATACACTAGGCACCAAGCTGCGTAATACTAAATGTGCACATACACTTTCTTTGGCCATGTATAGTAATATGATTTCTTTGAAAACTCATACCTACAATTGTTACACATACTAAATTATGATTAGTTTGAAAAAAACATAAAATAAAGCCTAATATAAATATTTCCGTATGTTATGATCTATAATATTTATAATTGCATTATTAAATGGTATAATATATCTTAGCAAAATAATACTATTATGGTAGGATTTAATACATTAAACAATAATATGCGATATATAAATTATAATTAAAATAATTATAATTATTTTATGTGGTAAAATATAATGTTACCTTTTACATTAACTAAGATGACTATTTAAAAAAAAACTTTTATGATGATTTGAACCCCAATTTAATTTAGGATATTGGAATTTAAGATATTAAAATAAATTGGTTATATAAATTATAATTATAATTATTTTACCAAGAAAATATAATAATCTAAATTCTTTTTGTTTTTTTTAATTAAAATTAATATTTAAAAAAATACGAAGACTTGAATAAATGATTTTTGACCCAATTTAACTTAAATATTTATATTTTCAAAATATATATTGTTTTACAAAATTATATTAGCCTTAAATTAAAAATTTACTAAAAGGAAGTCGATGAAAATGACTTAGAATTATATAACGTATGAAGGGTACATTAATCAAACACAAGCCAAGTTTAAAATTAGATAATAGATGAGACACTGTTTTTTAAGTCTATATTTCACGTTATTAATAAAAAAATGAATATAGATAAGAATTATTGAAAAGCAAAGGCAATGTAAAAAGTTTAAGAAAGATGTCTTCCAATTTTTAATAAAATGAAAAATAAAATATCTCACAAGGTTTTATGAAGGGGAAAATATAGAAATAGGAGAAGTAAAAAAACAATCTTAAAAATAGAAGAAAGTATTTTACAATGACTTTTTATTAAAATGACACAATATTCACAATATTGGAAATGGGTAGATAATATGTAATTTTGAAAATGTCCAAATTAAAATCTATTTGAAAAAATACATATTTAAATATAAGCTAGGATTTTATAAATTTAAATTAATGTCTTAAAATCGTTAATAATGATAAAGCACAAACATTTTAGAATAAAATGATAGAAATATTTGAAATTTTAACTGCAATAAATTTAAATTGAATATAGTAAGCTTCATATATTACTGATAAATATAAAATAATTAATTAAAAAGTTTAAAAATTTGTATTTGAAAACACTCAACATATGGAAGTAGGAATCTTCATTTTTCCAAATGGAACGAGAAATATCACATCCTCAAAGTGGTACTAGAAGAAATATCACATTCTCATGATCCCGAAAGCTCATTAATAAATAATAACGGTATTTAAACAATTACTGAATACAAACCTACAACTTTTCTTTGACATATATATATCATTATCAATTGTGGTTGGGAGGAAAAGAACAAAATCCTCCCCAAACTAAGTTTAATTCCAATGCTATGGGACAAATGTTCACAATATATTAAAGATACATGTATTCCCTGTGATGAAATATATAAACCCTAAAGCTCACCTCAACATTAAACCTTTTGTAACATATTAAGAATGTTAAACACTTTTAACTTAAAAAAATCTTTTAAAAAGACTGTGCTAGGGATGGAGTCTATACGTAGGCTATGAGAGGCCCAACCTACTCTATTATAGACAGAGTGATTTTTTATAGGACCCTTTAGAGCGCAAAATCATTACATGGCTCTTTTAAAATTATTATCTGCTCTCCAAATAGGGGGTGGGGGATCCTCTAAAATCGTTTCTCAAAAATCAAAAAATATAGACCTTCTATTATCCGTTGTAAGAGACAAATAAGCTACAGAGAAAGCTAGAGAAGAAATTTGATACTTGTGTCCTAGGCT
This sequence comes from Pinus albicaulis, assembly GCA_034641835.2. Classification (NCBI taxonomy): domain Eukaryota; kingdom Viridiplantae; phylum Streptophyta; class Pinopsida; order Pinales; family Pinaceae; genus Pinus; species Pinus albicaulis. Next base: position 134,947 of record JAXQQM020076718.1, read on the forward strand.
GGGTTTCTTGTACCATGGACTCTAATGGCTCACCTCTGTCATAAAACTACTCTCCATATGTGAACCCGAAAGGATGCAAATTTTCAAGAATTATCCTCTTTCTCGTTAGTATCATTATGTGAAGGTTTTATAAGAAGCCCACAATTCTATCGGGGTTAATTAACTGCTACGGCCCCCATAATGAAAGGTGAGACTTAATGATACATGCACCCAGATTTGTTCCTTAGATCCCTCTCCTCTTGAAGGTGTTATTTAAACACTACTCTCTACCCGAGAGTAATTTGGATCCCGAGCCTACTTAGACCCTTTTTGCACACATATTTTTCTGATGTCACAGCATCATAATCTATGTGATGTTTTATGTTTTTCTTTAGCTCCTTCAAATAAACATAATTAGAGAGGAAGTATTGCAAATCATCTTTATAGGTTTTACGTTAAAGCTGACCAATTAGGCGAATCTTTTGGTCTGGGGAGATTCAAATTTTTGATCCTTGAAGATAGACTATTATACCACCTTTCAATCCTCCTTAACTGGACTTTTAGAAACATATGTCAATAATCAAGTTCAATCGTATATGGCCTAATTTGAGTCTTTTTTATAGTTGGTAAAGAGGCATTTGCAAAACAATTAAAATTGTCATATCTTCTATGGAATCCATGGCATGTCAACTCACAAATCTAAAAATGGTGGTGGTGGATTGGGAGAAGAAAAGGAAAAAGGAACAAAAATGAGGAGATATTGATTTCAGAAGCTAACATAAAAACATCTGTGTCCTTTTTCGACTCATGCTTCCTAAGTCAGATTTAAGAATGTGTTCCTTGGGAAGTTAGATGTTGAAATTTGCAACAAGAAACAGTGAAATTGGCATCTAGAAAAAAAATATAGAAAATGGAACCTAGAAATGGTTACCATGTGAGGCTTTTGATTAAATTATCCTTAATTAAATTAAAAGTAAATTGTAATATTATCTCATAAAAACTTGTAATAGTTAACTTAGTGTGATAGACTTAGTTAGCTCAAGAATTTCAAGTTGACGGTCAAAGGATAGGCCTGTAGAGGGATTCTATTATTTACAGGGTCCAACTATAGTTGTATCACTAGTGTGGTGTGAGTGGGATCAGTTAAATCACATTAATTGAGTTAAAATCAATTTAACTAGTTCTAACTGATTGATGAGCTAGTGGAAGATCAAGTGAATTAAAATATATTTAATTCAAAAGTAGTGATCTACCAAGTAACTGATGATTCATTATTAATAGCGGCATGCATGTCAATTATGATGGAGACCTAGTTGAGACAAAGGTTTAAGACAAGTAAACTATCAGTTGTATTTTTGGCAAACTTCCCAGGTGAAATTATAAAGTCAAAGGAAGGCTCCATAGGGATTGTGCAGTTAAGGAAGGATAATTATCCTATTTAATAGGGATTAATTTCCTAGGGATTTTGTGAGAAAGGCTGTGCTAAGGAAGGGCTAATAATTGGCTAAGTGTTGGTCAATTTTTCCTGAGAAATGCTAGACAGTTTTGAGCAGGATCAGAGTGAGGCAGTCAGGATACTGCAATATTTTCTCGGTGTGAGAAAGCATTGTATTGTTTCATGATTCTTTGACTATGTACAATATATGATAGAGGGGTTTTGAGTAGGTTCTTTCCTGAAGAACATCTTGTGTTGTGTGATTGATAATTTCCTTTCTCTTACTTTCATGTGATTGAGCGATTGTGTTTTATTTTTCACAAATATTGTAGAAGGATTCAATATCTTTCTTTAGTACATTGCATGATCTGATTGAATCTATTGATATAATTTCTACATGGTATTATAGCTGTGTTAGAGATTTTCTACACTAGAAAAATACAATTTTTAAAATTGGAAGAGTCTTGGATATTAAAAAGTAGGGCTACCTAGATCAAGAAGGGGGATGGTAACACTTAATTTTTCATAATTATGCAAATCACAGAAGGAACATTATTTCTATTTGGGGACTGTAATTGGAGGATGGAAAGATTGCCACAATCTAACTTGTTCTGAAAGTTGTTACTTCCTCTCATTTTTACACCCTTCTTAGAGATCCAAGATCTTCCATCATTAGCTCTTAATTTCAAACCATTGGTAATTTCCTAATATTCATCATTGAATACTCTGCCAAGATTGGTGGCTGGATGTTCCTTCATGAAATAAAATAAGTATCGAAGAATTTAGCTAAAGACAAGAGTCTTGGCCTTGATGGATGAATGGTCGAGCTCTTACTTTCCTATTTTGATTTAATGGGGCTTGAACTTTGCAGTATGGTGGAGGAATCTTAAAAATTGGGGAAATTTTCAAGAGTTGTTAATGCAAAATATATAACTATGATCCCAAAAATTTCCAAATCTATGACTTTTTTCTAATTTCAGGCCCATCTCTCTATGTAATTTGATTTATAAGATCATCTCAAAAATTATGTCAGATAGGATCAAGCCTATACATGTTCATAATATATCCCCTAACCATTTCAGTTTCTTAGATGACGGGAAGATCCATGATGCTCTTGGAATTTCTCAAGAAGTCCTCCACTATGTTAAGTCAAAAAATATTCAATCCTTGATAAGGCCTTTGACAAATTAAACTTGAATTTTCTTCGATTAGTCCTTGAAATTGATTTTTGATTGGAGACGATCAATTGAATTATGGGTTGTGCAACTTCAAGAATTTTCTCTATTCTGATCAAGGGCTCTCCCACAAACAAATTCTCCAGCTTAAGATATATTGGATAGGGTGTCCCTTGTCTCCCCTACTATTTCTGTCGATGATGGAAGACTTGAGTCCGTCATTGTTGAAACAAAAGCAGGAAGGAAACATCACAGGCATTAAAATCTCATGTAAACAATTTATCTTAGGCTTCTGAGATAGGTATTAGTGCACATAAATCATCCTTTCATGATCACAAAACCAATGCAAAGCTTCTCTCCTCCATTGGATCTATTTTTCCCTATTAGATGGCTATTATGGATTTTGGTTTTAAGTACCTAAGTTTAAGGTTGAATCCAAATGACTATATTAAATAGGACTGGAAGTGGATTATTAGAAAAATTGATCAAATAATCAGTATGTGGTGTTACAACTGGTTATAATTTGGGGGGAGAATGATCCTAGTTAAATCCATGTTAAAAAATATCCTAGTTTTATCATTTGTGATTTCCAAAATCCCTAAATCTATTCTATGGTTTGGAAAAACAAGAAAAGAAGGGATGCACCTTGCCAATTGGGCCTCCCTTGCAAAAAAAAATATATATATTGGAGGACGAGGCTTCAATAATATCTCTTGTTTTGGCAAAGCATTAGCTTTAAAAAATTATAGAGAGGCCTGTTTGATGACAGTCTTTGAAGGCAAGTGAATAAGGAGAAGTATTTAAATAAATTGTTAGTGGTGGATTGGCTTAGAGGAACAACCAAAAAACCAGACAACAAGGGTTCCATTTTATGGAAGGCACCTATGGATTCTTTTCCCTTTCTCTTTAGTTAGTTGACCTCGAAGGTTGGAGATGTAAAAAAGGTGATATTGGGAAAAGATCCCTTTATTGGAGGGGCTCGTTTCTATAACTTATCAACAGATTTGATTTATACTTTGACATCCAAAGGCTACTAATTCTTAAATTATGTATCTTCTCAGGGTAAATAGTTAACTTCTTCAGATTTATAACTATATTATTAGCTGAAGAGTGGAACTCCTTCACCAAGGAGTTGAATATATATGGGGAAAGTTTGAATAATTCATAGGACCAACTGGTATGGAGTTGGGACACAACTGTGGGAAGGATTAAAGAAATCCTAACATACAAAGCTATTTCCCATTCTGTTGTGGATTAGGAAATTATATGGTGGAACAACAGCATTTGAAAGTGTTACCAA
>JAXQQM020075118.1:0-120164 GCA_034641835.2 Pinus albicaulis
ATATTTTCCATCCTCTTGCATTGTCTGAGTTGTTGTAAGGGCTCTCACACGTGGTTAGATTAAGCTGGAGTCACGATTATATGAGGGTAGTTAGTTGGGATTGATCCAAAATGACCACATTATGACTCCTTCTAGCAATCTGTTGACTCTGTTCAATAAAATATTTAGTGAGCCACAGTTAGGCACCTTTACACATTCTGTTGAATAGAAAAAACTAATAGAGTGACCTACATTGACACATTGCATGGAAATTCAGTAGGTGGGTTTTTATTCAATAAGTGATATGAGTAGAGATTGAGCAAGATAAGAACTGAACATAACTCACATAACTCCTTCAATGATCCAAGAGTCCACTAAGAACTTCCTACAAAAATAGGATGTGATATTCTAAACTTTGAATGAATGTGCATGGATGATGAGGTTCCTAGAATACAAGGAAGATGTCTCCTCATTAGTTCCATGTTACCTCTTACTAATGCCACATGCAGTGTTACACTTAGGATGTGTCACATGGCATTTTTAATTGTAATTTTACATGCAGAGTGTTACAATTACAATTTGTCAACTAACTGTATCTATTCCCTTTATTGTAGGGATGAGGTGGCATTATTCAAGTGCTCTCTTATCTGAACTAAAATTGTGATTTTATTTGAGCCTGATATTATCAATTCTTTATGTGTCATATGTAGATTACATTATAACTTCTGGGATCTTAAGGCTGCTATTGGAAACTTTAGATTTTTAGCTTCAACTAGACATACAATCTGTTACATTTTATTTGAGTTTATGTTTGCCTGCAACGATGGTAGTTGTATCTTTTTTTTCTAGGAATCTACAAGGAATTGGACTGATGTTGTAGGTAGTTAGCCTTCCAATGGGATATTCTATTCTATTTCAAGTCCCATTCCCATTCTCATGCCCATTCCATAAAAACAGGTAAAAATCATAGGAGAATAGGGCTGCCTCAAATATCATTTGAGAATCAAAGTTTATAAAAGGATGTTTTTAGAGGGATGTGCTCAGCACTCTATTACGTTGTTACATTCCAAGCTTATCTATTTCCTCTGCTTCTGCTCCAGAAGGCCTATTGTTCAAGGCATTATCATTACCCTATTATAGCTTCATTCTAATATGTTTATGAGATTCCTCCGGGATTTTTTTAAAACTGTGAGCATCACACTCTTTTTATTCTTTGTTTCTGAAAACTTGACCAAATCAACACCTTTTGGAGCCCCACCATAAATTTACTCCCTAAAATGAACTTTTGTTGATGTATCTATTCATTAAATTAATATAAATGAATTCAATTTGAGATAAAGTCAAATCCCATTGACCAATTGTGTCTCCAAATAAACTTCTCATCAAGTTACCAATACTTTGGTGAGAAACAATTTTTTTACCATCCCTATATAGATTATATGTGAATCTAAATTGCATTCGAAACCCATTTTCGTCCAAGGGTTTCTCTAAAAATATATGAGAAAAGTAGCGTAACTGCAGGTAATTTAATGAATAGATACATCAACAGAAGTTTTATTGGCAATGATATTCATTATATTGTGTTTTTTTAGTAAGCATTAATGTAATTGATGTAATCCTTTAATACAGGGTTGTGATGCATCAGTGCTAATTTATTCCACTCCAAAACGCCAGGCTGAGAGAGATGCTTATGATAACAAAAAATTGGCTACTAATGCCTTTGATGCTATCAACCAGGCTAAAGAAGTTGTGGAGGCCAAGTGCCCTAGTGTTGTCTCATGTGCTGACATTTTAGCCACAACAGCTAGGGATTTTGTTGCTTTGGTGAGTGAATTTTGAAGTTGGTCTCTGCAACCTATTTCAAATTCTGATAGCTAGATTAACTAGTTCAAGTTCAACTTGAATTTGTTATTGAATGATGGTATCCTTAAAGAAACAATACTTTCGATGCTAGTCATTCACTTGGCTTTGAGATTGTAACACTCATTCATTTGGCTTTGAGATGATATTCGAAGCAAACTTGACCAATTAGTTGTATACATATTATACTATACACGGCTGATTATTGTAGCTGATTTTTCTGATACATGCACACACACACATATACATAGGCTTTGAGATTATATTCTTCAGTAATATTGTGTTGTTTTAGTCATGTACATTGTACAATACTGATCACTGTTTTTGGTTGCTGATACATGCATACACATATACTTAGACGGGAGGTCCTAACTATCCAGTGAAGAAAGGCATAAGAGATGGAAGAGTTTCTAATGCAAGTCAGGTTAAAGGCAATCTCCCTAAAGCTTATTTCAACTTTGATGTATTGTTAAACAATTTTTCTTCAAAGGGCTTAAACAGATCAGACATGATAGCTCTATCTCGTGACCAAATTTTCGAGAACACCCTTATCTTTTATTTCTTCATTCATGGATGAAAAGATCAAATGAGATTCAATACAGGTCTATAATTCAATGTATCTGGGCATAGAAAACTTAGGTGTAGAGATAATTTTAGGTGGTGTTGGGGGGCGGGTTTTCATCCCTGTTGGCTATTAGACATATGTTACAAAGGAGGTGGGGAGGCGGGCCGCCACCGGCGGACCCACCTACCCCTTTAACAACCGTTACATAGTTCGTGTATTATGACCACCAGAAACGGCATAAAATACGGGACCGACGGGGGTCAAACCCGCCCAGCCCACGAGCGGGAAGTCCAAAAACCAATGACACCACCACCCATATATTACAACGGGCGTGAAAAATGGGAGGGGCGGGATTTGATCCTTCAACCCCTCCTCAACCAATTGCTATTTTAACCACCACGCCAAACCACTTCATGTGGTAAAATCCACCCAGTTTTTGCATAAAAACCTTCATTTTGCTAGTACGCTCAGGCAGAGCAGAGTAGCGGAGCAGAAGCAGGAATGGGTAGAGGGGCGGAACCAAGCCCAGGGAATCTTGAGGGGCATCAGAAATATTCCCTAGGGTGCAAAACTTGTCTTTACACCTCTTGGCGACAGGAACTCAACATTGATGTATGTTTCTGCATCAAAGCTCTCCATTTTTTGGCTATTTTCCAGATTGGAGGTATAAGGGTGATTTATGTAATTTTACTTATACTTCTTCTTCTTGTCACTTAATGAATAAAGGCCTCCCCACTGTTGAGCAGAGCCTGGAGGTGTAGTCCAAATAGGACGAACTCTGTTATCAACTCTTGTTGTCATATTTTCATGCTTTCATGTTATTCCCCTCTTCAAAACTCCAATATTTCTCTTTAAAAATTTAATGCATATGCATCATGAGAACATCCATGGTATTATTTTAAATGAAATAAATTAATTCATATCAAGAATTATCAACATAATTATTCTATTTTTGTGCATGCCAATAACTTATTTCTTTTCAAGAAATATCAACACAATTGTTCTATTTTTTTCACCCAATTAACTTATTTATTTTCAAGAAATATCAACATAATTGCTATATTTTTTTATGCATACAATTAATTTATTTATTTTCAAGAAAATTAACACAATAGTTATCTCTATATACGCATAAAAAAATATTCTTATCACACTCACAAATCAAATGACAACCCTCTATTTTATTGTTTTTCTTGTTTTATCCATTAAATTTAGGCGTGGTTTCCGAACATCTGGAAACTATTTTTGAAAACAAAAAGAGGTTTTTATTGGGAAAAAGTTCATTAAAAACAACCTCTCAGGTTCTACACAAGTTTCTTAGTTTGAAAGATTCAAATGAATATTTACAACCCATTTTTCCAGATTTAAATATTAATTAATGTCATTTTTTAGTCATCAACTTTGAACACGCTTTTCAAGAAGTTGAAAATGAATTTTTCAAATTTGAAAGAGGCTTCTGGCAAGAAAGAGATTATTTACAAAAAAAATATTTCATTTTTTATACATATATCACGGTTTGGGAGATACGAAGACATATTTGGAACCTATTTTACAATAAATCATGCAATTCACACAATTATTTAGCCATGAAAATCATTTAAGAATTCAATGCACCTGAAATATTTTAAGAATTCAATTAACAAAACACTTATTCCTCTATGCATGAAAGTCCATGGAGGTTTTCCCAAGAAAATAATCTCGACTTTTTATCATATGAATTTTTTCAAGCAAATAGGTTTGATTCTTATTTCTTCATGCACCATATGAAAACAAAATACTTTTCAAAGAACATAGTTAGTTATCTTTTAATGCATGTTTGGAATCCCTCCTCCCTCTCTCTTGGCTTGATTATTCATGTATTTTTTCATTAGTTCTCATATTTTCCCATAGGCTTACAATAAGTGGAATTAAGAAAATGTAATAGCTTTTCTAAATCCTAAAAACATTCCATAAATCACTCCATAACTCAAATTTTTCCTAAATCCTAAAATCACTCCATAAATCATCCATAAATCACTTCATAAATCAAAATTTTCTAAAATTTACAATCACTCAATAAATCATCCATAAATCTCTCATGTTTTTTCAAGGTAGATTAGTTTTTTCTTTATGGATAAAATATCACTTATCCATAGCTTTTCTAAAACTATGACTCATTAGTTTTAAAACTCAAAATTATACCAACTTGGAAATAAAATTTATTTAAATAGAAGAATATAAATTATTCTCAATATAAGAATTAGAATAATATTCTTCATTTAATATCAATATAAGAATTAGTAACATTTAATTATTCCACAACACTCATTTTACGAGAGTTTTTTTATTGTAGCTTACGCCAAGGATATTACATACTCCCCTCCCCCCCCTTAAATAGAACACCGTCCTCGGTGTTCTTCTCTTGTTGGAACATTAACTTGTACTGATAATATAACAAAAAATGGGATCATTTCCCTTCAAAATGAAGTATTTTTATGTTTAATAAGTAGAATCAATACTCATAATACTTCCACAAGTACTCAGAGAGCACCAACCCTCTAATCATCAAAATGATTTTTTTTTTATCACGTGCATGCTATCTTTTATTTAGGAGTTACACCAGTCTTTCTTTCCCATTGGTGTTGTTTGAAAATAATTGTCTTTCTCTCCCACTGTAATTTCAAACAAATTCAAACTCATGGCATTCATCTCTAGCCATTTTTCTCTGGTCTATGAGGAATTCAGAGCTCAATAGATTAATGTTTTATATATTGTGAATTAATTCACACACACACACAGATATATATATATATATATATATATATATATATATATATATATATATATATATATATATATATATATATATATATTTCAATTTATTTCAATCTTTGAGAAAATTATAAATATATATTAGCCATCATAAGTTAAATCATAAGTACATTCATTAATAATTTATTTCCTCTATGCAAGCATATAGATAATTCATTTATGACATGTTCATTTTCTCATACAAACCTACAAACACAACCTATTTCATCAAAATTTCCACTTAGATAAATCAATAGATCATGCATGCAAAAATATAACACATCCAACAACTTAGAGACATGCAATTTACAGTCTGTTCTAACATCTAACATCTTTAGATGATTTCAAAATCAATAGAAAAATATAGACAAAATTTCATCTAATCGTAGTTAATGCCTGGTAATTATTCAGGAACTGAGCATATTCCACCCAACCATGTAATATCTCTAATAGTTCCCCACCGAGCTAAGATCTATCACATCTATCTCCAATAGTTCCCCACCGATATTTTTTTACAGTAGATTACACTAGGGATATTACATTTGCTAGTATGTATTCCAACTAATTGTATGTGTAATCAACAATGAATATGAAGGCACAACTACAACTTTGTGTGTGTAATCAATATTGGAGCTCAACTCCAACTATGGTAAAATTAATTAAAAATATAAAATTTAAATGTATATGCAAATGACCCATGTGAAGTAATTTGAATGGAGGGAAATTTTGTTAGAGATAATTTTGTGGAAATAATAAAATATTCCTCTTATGTTTCTAGGGTTAAGGTTTTTAAGGAGGCTGAAAGGGAATAATTCGAGTCTGTCTTGTGAGCTGCATAGGGTTTCGGGGAGTGTGTGAATAGAGAGTTGGAGGCAACACAACCTCCCTGCTATCACGACAGCAGGGAGGCCTGTAGAATATGTAAATTTATGTTCATGAATAATGGAATCCATATCCTTGTGTCCTTTTGCTACTTGCAACAATGTTTGTGTTTAATTTCTAGCAGTTTTGTGTTGTTTAAAGTGCAGTAGCTTATGTTTGGTTTCAACAGGTTCATTTTATGCTTTTTATAACCAGCAATGCAAGGTGAGTTTCACTCTTATGGTTTATTAAGAACAATTGTGAGTATGTTGTTTGTTGGTTTTAGTTTGTTGCTCGTGGATGTGGTTATGTACAATTTATGCAGATATTTAGGTTATGTTTTGTAGTTCCATATGTGCAGAAATTATTGTTTGAGTTTTTATTTTTTATTTTTCTTGGCCCTCTTGGCTAAAGGTGCCAAAAAACTACACCAACCAGGAATAATTTGGTTCCCCTATCCAGATGGGTGCGATAAATGGTGGAAATAAGCCCAAGTGAGCAAATCTGTGGTCAGAAATTGTGGGACTGGCTAGCCTGCAACTTCGTGAAGGACACAAAATCTGTTGTCTTCCGGCAAGAATTTTTCTAGGTTCTGTTAATTTGGTGGCTTATTGGTGGTCTGGTGGTTGATCCTATGGTTATAGAGGCTTATCAACATGTTTGAGGTTGTTATCGTTCTATCTATGGAAAGAGAGGCCACTAACTATGGTTGTGGTAGCCATAGAGAGTTTGGTAAAAAAATAGGGCAGGCGTGAATATTTCATTGATATTTAAGGGTTGTATTTTTGTCTAAAATTTGCAACTGGAGTTGTTACAATCGAAGCAGTGATCTAATACCTATCCGCTAGTGGAAATAAAATATCAAGATCATTTCTCGGCATACGCAGGGACCGCCATTCCACGACTTACGTAGTGCTGAGGTTTGATATTGGACATCAGATTGAGATCATGTGAGTTGTTGGAGGCCATACTACAAATGTGAGTACGAGGGAAGGAATTCATGGTCACTACATAGGCAAGAGAGGTGGTATCATTTCCCATGCTACACAGAGGTGTCGGCACAACTTCGTGAGACCATGCAAAGACCACGTAGTGACAAGGTGACTAAGCGGTTGGAAGAGACCGTGACAAGGGTTGTCATGAATGGAGTTATTACTCCACAAGATTGTGCGTTGACATAATGTTGTGAGGTGTTTTGGGCTCGTGCGACATTGAAACTATTTTGTTCTCTCTTCGCTATGTTTATTCTTGAGGGAGGGACGACTATAGCCCCCTATTCTCACGACCACGTTTTTCTGTGGAGTATGTCATGTTTTAGAGCCCGGGTTATCCAAGATTTAGCCCATAATTCACTTTTTTTGCTATTTCCCACATGAAGATGAAGCAATATCATACCTGACGCTACTGGATGAATCTGTCAAACAACATGGACACTTATATATTTAATGAAAATTTAATGAGAGTTTCTACAAAAATTCGATAAGTGAGTGGTCTTGTAACTTCTTGGTTTATTTACATTTTTGTCAATGGGAAAAGGGTGGATTTCATTGGCATCATATTTTTGTTGGTGCTGGGGTTCTCGGTAAGGGGGTAGTCAACAAATGTGTACCCCAAAGTCCAAAATGAGGAGCCATGCATGACCACATAGTAGGAAGGTTTGCGTTGAAGATAAGCTCATGGTTGCTCTTTCGAAGGTAAAATATTCAGTGTATGAGCTAACCACTATTTGGTGGAAATTTTTTGATAAAACTGTGAAGTTGGGCACGCTAACAAGCTCTCCTAAAAGAGTAGCAGTCATGAGTGTTTGGAGGAGGATTGCTCTACACTTCATTAGATTTAGCAGTGACACAAACCACAATGAATGATATTGACGATGTCAATAGAGTAAGACTAAAAGGAGGATAAGTTTGAGGGCCATTTGGATATGGTGGTGTGATGCATATTAAATAGAGTGAGGATAGAAAATAATTTTTCCAATGCTACATGGTGTTGCATAGGTCCAACACACACTAAAAACATGGGAGTATGTTGCTTCATATCAATGACAAGGGCCTCAACATAATAGGGAAAGGCATACTCACCCACCTGTTTCACTTTGTGGTAATAATCATTGTTATTTAAGGAAAAGGATGACTTTAGAAGCATAAGGAACTGTTTCTTTGATTAAATACTAGATATTGCTTGAGGGCTTTAGGTGAGATCATATTGACCATTAGATATAGGGCTCGTAGAGTGCTCATACCCTAGTAACAAATTTATGGATAAATATTGTGAGGTTAGGACAATAGATTATGTCAGGGGAGCCCTAACCCAATACGTAAATCATATTTCCCAGTCCATACACCCATTAATGTGATTGGGATGTATATACCCACTTTCAGATTTAAACAAGTACATAATCTAGTGGTGGGCATATACAACCCAACCACATTAATGGGCCTATGGCCTGTTAAATATTGGTTGCCACCCAATACATGCAAAACCCATAAATTTGTACAACAAAATTTAATTTTTTGGAGGCCATTTTTTGTTGTGTTTTTTTATTGTTATTTTGTTTTCTAGAACCTATGTAGCACATAAATGGAATTGGGATAGATTTTATGGGTGATCTTCATTAAGGCTCCCACTCGATGCTGCTAATTGGTCCTACGAAAACCAGTTGGCACATTGTATTTTCAGTTGTCTCAAGTACGTAGAAAATGCAGAATGAGACATAGTTCTACAACGAAGGCCTCGACCCAACATAAGCAAAGATCAACAACACCGACAAGTGACAATATGTAGGGAGTCTGAGCAAGTGCAACAAATAGGGACAATGGAAGAAGGGATAAAAACAAAATACTAGATGCAAATTGTAGTAGATAGAATAGGAGGAAGGACATGGGGTCTTGCGAGCAGGAGTTGGGATTGCCAAAGAGGATTCACAATGTAGAGTATAGTAGGGGAGAAACATGTAGTTCGGTATTCATAGGATGGATTGTATTGCACAACAGTAACGCTAATGAATGTGGTGTCCACCTACCATTGGATCGAGTAGGAGCTAGGATTTTATGTTAGGGGCATGTTGGAGCCCAACTCCAACTTGGTTAAAATTAATGAAAAATGTAAAATTTAAATGCAAATGCAAATGATCCATGTGATGTAATTTGAATGGAGGGAAATTTTGTTAGATATATTTGTATGAAAATATAAATATTCCTCTTATGTTTCTAGGGTTAGGGGTTTTGAGGAGGCTGAAAGGAAGGAATTGGAGTCTGTCTTGTGTGAGTGACTAAGATGCATAGTGTTTTGGGGAGTGTGTGAATAGAGAGTTGGAGGCAACACAACCTTCCCGCTACTATGGCATGGAGGCCTACAAACTATGTAAATTTCTGTTCATGATTAATGGAATCTGGATTCTGGTGAACTTTTGTTACTTGCAGTAGTGTTTGTCTTTAATTTTCTGTAGTTCTGTGTTGTTTAAGCTGTAGCAACTTATGTTTGGTTTCAATAGTTTTGTTTTATGATTTTTATAACCAACAATAAAAGGTGAGTTTCACTCCTATGGTTTATTAACAACAATTGTGAGTATATCATTTGTTGGTTTTAGTTTGTTATTTGTGGATGTGTTTATGTACAATTTCTCTTGATATTTAGGTTCTGTTTGTAGCTCCATATGTGCAGGAATTATTTTTTGAGTTCTTATTTTTTACTTTTGTTGGCTCTCCTGGCTAGAGTATCTAACAAGAAACCATGAAAATATACGTTGTATCTTTTTGTTGGTATATGTATCCATGAATGTAAGTACTCACTACTTTGAGTGGGAAACTACAAAACACGCACATGCAATCAAAGGCCAAGCACAATAAATCATAGGTAAACCATATTTGAACAAATTGTATATTTAACTCTTATATTAAACTGTATGATCAATTGTTTGTTGAATTTTATCCAAAAACACTATGGAACTATATCCAAAAAGGCCATGTAACATGCAGGGAAATTTGTCCTTACAAAATCCACATTGCAATTGGTTACAAAAAAAAAAATTCATGCCACATGTATGCTTGATGGCCTCCATTTTTTACATTGCTCAAACTTGATGAGTTTCTGCCTGAGCCAATTCATTTCCATATGCTTGAGTCTAGATTTCGCCTTGTAGCCATGGATGGATTGAGTAACCTAAGTGTTCGATTATGCTACTAACCCAAACACTAAATGGAGGTGTCCTATAATCATACTGGCGAGCTTTGGTATTTCACCAAGAGTGTTGCAACTCCCAAGCGATCCTCAACTTATATTATCAACCCGAGGTTCGTACAAACTTAGAGGTGACAGTGCTATATGCATAGTACGTTAGGTTCTACTCATGCCACCCTCATTCATCACATCAGATCAAGGTGTTCAGAGGCCATTCCTCCAACTTAACTATGGTGAAAAATTCTTATGAAAGCATAATTGAACCTGATTCTAACTTATGAAGGTGAAAATGTCATTCATTCAAATGTAGATGCTAATTAATTATTTCATGAAAGAGAAAGGGCTAGGCTACTCGCAAAAGTAAATACAATATTTTGTTCACATTCAATCAAATCAGTAACCTACTTACATGGATCATTTGTATACTTTTACATTTGCTTGAAACTTAGGAATCTACCTTTTAGCATGCTTGTAAAAAACTAATTCTAACTATGTTTTTCAGTGAGGAAAAGAGGAGGTTGGACTGGTTTAAGAAGTTCTCTTGATCATCAAATCAAAATATTGGGGTAATTATTCATATTAACTAAGATAAGGTTGAAGTTGGAAGCAAAACAAGTCGAGGAAAATAGTGTTACAGACCTATTACGGGCATTGCTATATGAGGTCTTGTATTGCTACAGGAGGCCCTGTATTGCTACAAGAGGAGTTACGAGAGCCTTTTGAGGGTGGAGATGTTGTATTGAGGGTAGGAGAAGATGGATGAAGGCAAGAGGGAGTGAATGAATGTTGGGGAAGCCTCCTATCCAAGTCCAGGGCCTCTCAGAGGTATGTCTTGCACCAAGGTGGATGCTCACAGTGTCTTTAATTGCCTAAACATAATGATTGTGGAAACAAAGTTTGGGAGCAATGTGAAGGGTAAAAGGGAGAAGATGGAGAATTCCAAGTGGAGATGAAAAGATGTGCTGACCCTTGCAGATCAACACAACCCTGCAACTAGCCAAATGCATGCATTAAATGATCAATAACACAGTTAGATAAATATTCATGGAAAATATGAGTTGATTTTGAATAACATATTTTCTATTTCACAACACTACTCGGATCACTAAACTAAATCCTAAGTTGCATAAATTAATCATGCAAAAGGATAACTAACATCTATCTATTTCCAAGAAATCATAAACAAAATGTTTTTGGACTAAGATTGTAAGTCTTTCCAATCCTTCTCCCACAAGAGAGGTGATAAGCATTAAAGGAAATTTCAACATAAAAGTGCCCATGAAATTTTCACGTAATTTCCAAGTCTTAATATGTAAACCAATTAAAATAATTTAAATTTAAAAATAGGTACATGTAAATATTTTGGAGGGTAAAGAAGAAAAACTATTTTTTTTAATTGTATTTTTAGCTTATCTCCTTATAGGTTCACTCAAATTTCAAGTGTAGACACTCATTGGATGTTGAATTAAATTTTGCATCCAACGAGTACCCATTATGCATACTTTTGAGAAGACCCACATTTCTTAAAATTGATGATACATTAAAAAACTCGTTGAACACGCTTTTTTAATGTATCAACACATTTTTTAAGGTATCTTCAATTTTTGTCATTGTGGGTCTTCTCAAAAGTATGCATAATGGGTACTCGTTGGATGCATAATTTAATTCCGCATCCAACGAGTGAAATTTGAGTGAAACTATAAGGAGATAAGCCCAAAATACAATTAAAAAAAGTAGTTTTTTCTTTTTCCTCCAAAATTCATAACTCTTATTTTATTACTTTAACTATTATTTTATTATTTTAACTATTACTTTATTATTTTTCCTTAGGGGGGCGCTTTTAGGCTTAAATTTCCTTTAATGGAAGCCTACAATCATAAGTTTTTATAGATTAACATCTACTGCTATAATATAAATACATGAAATGCTTTAAACTAAAAACAAGACAAAAATAAATAATAGGGACTAAAGCCTCATGGTTGGGCCCAAACACAAGGGTTTCAACAGTCTAAAACTTGCTCAAATGCACCTCAATAACAAACTTCTCATTAACAAAAAACAATAGTCTCATACATCACATGAAAGTTAACAATAACAATTTCAAGCCCTTGACTCAATAGCTACTCTTAACTTAATCATAAATTTGAATCCTAATGAGCCTCTCAACTGGTTTATTTATAAAAAAGGTAGTTGATAGCAATTACCTTGAAAATAGGAGTGATTCCCTCCTTGATCTCGGAAATTATGGATCTCGTGCTTCTTAAGCTTTTATTGCACTTGGAGTTACTCTGTTGTCAATGAATTCAAGCTGGTGAGTGAGGATTTGGTGATATCATGAGAGTTAGAGAGTTAAGGACGTGGAGAAGCCTCCCTAGATTCTCTCTTGGTTGTGTCCATAAAGCCCCTACATAGTAAATGCCTAAAAAATGATTCCTTTTCCTGTAATTTAATCACATTAGGCCATTGTTGGCTTCAGGGGTCCTGACCCAAGTTCAGAGTTAAGGTTTGCCAACAAACCCCTATACTACTGGCCCTTTCGACAATGACCTAATTTCACAGGCCAAGGTCTCACCCGAATTAGTATGGGTGGGTGCTGGATCCAGGTTTCCACACCCTGAGAAAGAGTAGGTAATTGAGGTAGATCTTGTTGAGTTCTATCAGGTTCACACAGAAAACAATCCTATTATCGATCCTTTAACAATATAATCAGCATGTAACCATAACAGAGCTACTTATCATTAACAGATCTGATTAACACTTTCGCATCCACATGCACATCAGAAATTATCACCACAGAACATTATAATCGTAGCTAAATCATATATCGCAAGTACATTCGTCGCTTATTCAAATAACACAGAGGCACTTCGGTAATAAACACAATCAGTTCAGATAGAAACAAGATACTTTAGTAGATTTCGCATTCATTAATATCCAAAAACCCAATTACAAACCCAAGTTACCACGCACATAGCAAGCGGGGTCTACACACAGCAAGACTGAGGATCTCCGTGCACATATCCAGCAGGAGTCCTTACCCAAAACAACCCAAAACAGATCTCAATAGTTCGTACGTAGCATCAATCTTACTTCTTTCTAGACCCAACTATCTATCTATTTATATCATCGTAGCCTTTGATATCCCATGGTCTGCAAACTATGGTTTACGGATTCTAGGTCTACCCATTAACCCATTACAAAACATTGGGGGCTTTGACCCACCCCTACACAAGACCAATTACTACAAAATTATATCAAAAAACTTAGCTTATGGAACCTCGTTCCAATAGGTCCCCAACACAATATTGTGACTTGTCTTGAGTCACAACAGCCGTGGGGTTCACATCTTCGCCTAAAGCTACTTGATTGCATCAACTAGAGGGGGCAACACTCCTTCGCTCTGCGCAACAACATTTTGTGCAATTTCTACCAACTTTTGCAAAGTTGGGCCTTCAATGGAAGCAGTGACACTTTCCAGGGTCTAATTCAATTGTTTTACTGCAACATAAACGTCCTGAGAGAGCTTAAGGGCTTCATCAGCCCATGACTTGAGGTGGTCACTCAGAACCTTCTTTTTGTGGCGGAGCTCTTCTAGGTCATATTTGAGTGCATGGCTGGTACATAGTCGTGCCAGGCGTTGAGCTGGGATCGGAGAGGTCATTGTAGCTTCTAGTTACTCGAACTCTTCTTCCTTTTGGCGTAGTTGTTGAGTAAATTCGCGCAAGAGAGGGTCGTGCTGCACCTTAGACCAAAACTGCATAGATGTCTCAATAAATTCTGCACCCTGAGCGATCTGAGCTGTAATGGTATTTGTGGCCTCGGTGACCAGCGTAGCTCGTTGTGATCGTACCTAAGGTGGTGTTTCCAGCTACAATTTGACCTGCAATGCAGCAATCTGCTGCTCCATCTCGATCTTGACATTCTGAATCTCGGTCCTAGAACCCTTCAACGCTGCAACGAGTCCCTCAATCTTGGCCTGGGTGGTAGTAGAAGCCAGGATATCTTCAGTCACATCTGCACATAGCCTGTTGATTAGATGTTCCAACTCCATCTGTTGTGCAGCGGCAAGGGTGCACGCAACCTACGCCTGGGACACCTCAGAGGTTTTTTCAACAATTGTCTGCTTGGTTGTACTGAGCTGCTGATGCACCCGACGGTCTCTATGCTGGATCTACTTAAAGAGGGATGTATGGAGGACCTGCAGCGGTTCGTGTGGAAGCCGTGCTAAATCCAAATGTAGTTATGTGCAGGCCTGGACTTGCGCACACAAGGCAAGTGGACTGAGGGTGAGTGTTGTGCCTAGTAGGGGGCAGATATGGCTCTTAGTCGTGATGATCAGCTAAGTGCTAGTTGTTGGGGGCAGCCTTGCTTGAACCACTCTCATCTGCAGGGTATCAACCTTGAGCTGCAGAGCTTGGATTTGAGACTGTCAGGCGGTGATCGTGGCCTTCTGTTGCTCTTCCAAAGCCAGCCATATGTCTCCTGAGGCGAAGGTGACTGCATCTGCGATTTGCTCCAAATATTCCTCTATCAAGGTAACTTCAGTCTCCCTACTGGGCCTCATAGCCCGTTGTTTCTTTCGTTGCCCCTTGAGAGGGTTGGCGGTTCGTTTCATACCCCGAGGGGAATCAGAACCCTGCGCATCTAGAACTTTTGTGTCCACGTCGTGCTGCGATTCCTACTCCTTGCCCTGCGTTGTGTCTTTTTTCCTGGTGGAGCCCTCCGGGCCACGTCCTTCTGTATTCTTGGTGGGATCAGGGGGGGTGGTCTTCGGGGTTGTGCTTGTACCAGTAGTGTCAGCTACACTTGATTTGAATCCCAATCTCCAGCGTGGTGGCCAAGTGGCAATGAGCCTGTCGACTTCCTCATCGGCGACCATGTAAGGAAACGATACCCAAGCTAGATCCTTACGACCCCTTATCTGTACATTATGCATCATGACCTAGAACACTATGATGCCCTTGTATTTTTCATAGACCGTTGGGGAAAAACGTGGTTGGGATTGAATGGCTGCTGCGGGCCTGCTCTGAAATAGGACCCAAAAGACCTTTTTATCCTTAATGTGATGCTCATCCTTCGAATCCCACAAATTTGTGTATCATCCCCCCTTGGACATGTCTGGCTCAAGCTTAGGGAGGACCGAGACTTTAGGGGCTTCCCATGCGACCAGCGCAATTAGGAGCAGCAGCCAAGAGTAGCAGAATTCCCTTCCATGATCCTGGGCCTCATGCACGTTCTCCAAAAATTTGTTGTAGAGGAACTGGGACCAGTTGAAGCAGACCCCCTTTTCGCAGCGACCAGCCAACTGAATTACATAAGCGGGGATAGTCGTGCCCTGGAACTTGCGCATCATCTTACAAGCCAGCAGTAGGGTACACATGCGCACTCCTGGGTCAGCAATGGTGTTGATCAGGAATCCCCTAGTATTACGCTCGACGTGGTAGTCCTCTTGCACCTTGTCGACGATCTGTTGCTCATACTTCTTGCCGACACGCTCCATGGGATTTGGCCCCTCCATGGGGAGACCAGTAATGTGGTGAATGAGGGCGACATCAATGGGAATGCGGTCCCAAATCCATAAGTTGTCGTCATGGATCGAAGTTAGCAGTTGTCGCACAACTCGGTCGGTTATACTGTATCGGCCAAAATGAGGAATTTACAACAAGTTTAGTAAACCAGATTTTTCTAGTCCACGAGCCCACCGCATTGGGACAAACCTGAGCACATCATCTTCCAATATTCTTTCAAGATACAAATCAGGCACCAATTCTGGGAAGGCCTCCAAGTTGGCCAAGTCTTGGTCATCGAACTTAATTGAGGCAAGCTTGCCATGTGCTTCTCCAATTATGGGGACTTCACCCGAAATCAATGGCATCTATAGATAGGCATGCATTCCTTCAAGGTTCTTAGGCGTGTGCATCGAGGGCTGAAAAGGCCGAACATAGGGTGGAAACCAAGTGATTGGCTCAACAATTTGAGCCGCTTCCTGAGCAGACAGAGGTCGCTTCGTCAGGTTAGGCGAGCGTGCCAGGGGCACCGTTCAGGGGGATTTCACATTCCAAGGGGAGGTGTGTGGCTTTCCTCCAACCCATTTCATAGCCCTCCCCTACCCTTGCTCCTGGCCTTTCCCTTTACCCTTCTTTTTCTCCACCTATTTCCCCTTGGTTGGCATGGACACAACCTCTTCAACATTAGGGGTGACCTCTAATACTTCATTAGTAGAGGCTATAGTCTACAACGATTCAGCAGGATTGGTTGCGATCATTCTCGCTCGGAAGACAAACTCAAGATTGCTACTATCAGAGGGGGTAGCCTACCCAGACATTAACAGAGCACAATACTTATGGAAATTTGCAAGACACCAGATTTTCAAAATGCACGGAACCCACTTCTGATCTACCCTCCGGATTTTATAGGTTTGGATAGTGACCAACGGTTGGATGAGGCTTATCTGAAACTTACCATCAAGGAAATGGTAAAAAATCTCCAGAAATCGCCACATTAATTGATGCCTGCTCGCTCCTTCCAATAGTAAAATTTTCTTTTTACTTAGTTTTACTATTCCAACAGCTATTTTTTGCAGCTGTGGATTACCCCTACGCTCCCAGTGCACCTCGCCCGACTATCTGACCTACAATCGATCCTTGTGCGTATAACGGGCCGACCTGCATTTTTCCTCTTGTTTGTGCATATTCTTCCCAATACAGCTACTCTAGCCATATAGTCGTTTAATCTGATACGGTTTGAGCTGGCTTCCATTAACATATCCCGGGATAATATCACCGCTCAACGTAGCTAACCGAAAAGCTCCTCCGTTAGTGATTTCCTTGACCATACAAGGGCCTAGCCAGTGCTGTCAGAACTTCCCCAGGTGTTTCACAAACTGGCTATTGTATAGCAAGACCAATTATCCTTCTGAAAAGACCTTCTACTGAATGTGTGTATCATGCCATTCTTTTTCTTGGGCCTTTTGAACTTGTTGATGAAAATTAGTAATGAATTGATCTTCCTCCAAGGCGACTAGCTGCGCTAAGAATTCCTTCATGATATAAGGCTTTGCCATGTTCATAAAGGCTGTGATGTGTAGGCTAACAACAATATATTCCATGGGCATGATGGCGTCCTTTCCATAAACCATTCGAAACGGTGTTTTCCCAGTCAATTTCTTATAGGTGGTTCGATAGGCCCAAAGGACCGATGGGATGCGCACGTCCCAATAGCTTCGATCGACATTGCATATCTTGGTCAGTGCTTGTTCCAGAATTTTATTAAAAGCTTCCACGGTTCCATTTGCCTGCGCATGATATGGGGTACTTTTTGCATGGTGGATCTGAAATTCTTCAGTCAAAGCTTGTATTGTTTCGTTAACGAAATGTGTACCTCTATCGCTCATCAAGATCTTTGGAGAGCCAAACCTGGTTAGAATATGTTCAAAAATAAAGTGCGCAATGGTGTCTGCAGTAAATCCTTTACAGCTTGCACTTCAGCCCATCTAGTGACATAATCAGTTGCAGTGATGATGTAGTGGGCACCTGTCTTCTTCTTGGTGGGTTGATGGGCCCAACGAAGTCTATGGCCCATTTTTCGAATGCTTGCAGGGCCATCTGTGGTTGCAAGAGCATTTCATCCCTATGTGATAGTCTTACTATCCTTTAGCATGTTTCACAAGCCTTACAATAGTCATAAGAGTCACTATGTAGTGTGGGCCACCATAGCCCAGCTCTTAAGATCTTTTGCGTCGTCGCGTTCCTAGCGTAGTGACCTCTTGCTGTGCCGTCGTGAGCCTCTACTAAGATGGCTTTTCTTTCATGCTCCAGAAAGTATCTTCGCAGTACCTCATCAGCTCCTAGCTTATACAAGAGGCCCGCTATGATGGTGAAGTCTGCGGTGCGGGTTACCAGCTCTTCTTTCTGTTGTATCAAATATTATGCAGGTGCCATTCCCATAGTTAAGAAGTGAATGATATCGATGAAGTGTGCATCCACCACTTAATAGAAAATAGTTGTGCATCGAGCAATCATTCTTCTAGGTTGGTCGGTTCCTCACCACTCTCGATTCGGGACAAGTGGTCTGGCCCAACATTTAGTTTCCTCGGCTTCACGATGATCTCAAAATCATATTCTTGGAATAGTAGTAGCCATCGGCAAATCTTCCTCCCCAACACAGGCTTATTCACTAGGTACTTCAAAGCTGAGTGATCCGTGAACATCTTGATGTGCCCCCCCAACAGATAATGTTGGTATTTCTGCACGGCATATACCATGGCCAACCCCTCGCACTCAGTACTGGATTAGTTACGCTCTGCACTAAAGAGCCTTCTACTAGAAAATGCAACCAGGTGGCCAATTTCCCCTTCCCCGGGCTGCGTAAGGATAGCTCCCAGGGCTATCCCTGAAGCATCTACATGGACATGGAAACCCTTCGCCCAATTAGGAAATATGAGGATAGGTGCATAGACCATATTCTCCTTGAGCAGCTCAAAGCTCTTCTGACACTCCGCGTCCTAAAAGAATGAAACGTTCTTCTTTAACAACTTCTCCATGGGTGTCGTGATTAGTGTGTGCCCTTGAATGAACTTCCTGTAGTAGCCTGTGTGCCCGAGGATGGAGCGCAACTGTTTCTCAGTTGTATGGACTGCCAGGTTGATGATAACTGCTACCTTGGCGGGGTCAACCATCAGTCCCTGCTGACAGACAATGTGTCCTAACAAGATCCCGAAAGATATGCAGAATATGCAATTCTTAATATTTAGGGAAATCTGGTGCTTTCGACAGGTGCCCAACATCATGTGCATGTTCGAGACATGCTTCTTTACCAACCCAAATACTATCTAATCATCAAAGTATACTTCCAAGAACTTGTGGATGAATTCCTTGAATACTGCGACCACTACCCACGAAAAGATGGCAGGGGCATTCTTGAGCCCAAACGACATGACGGTGTACTGGAAGGACACCCATTCAGTGGTGAACATAGTTTTTCTGTGATATTCAAGTGCGATATTGATCTGATGGTAGCCTGAAAACCTGTCAGTGAACGAGTACACTTCCTGCCCTCCCACACTATCGAGTATTTCGTCAGAGAATGGCGTGGGGAAGGGATCATGTACACAAGCATCATTCAGTTTGCACAGGGCAACACAACTTCTTATTTCTCCTTTAGCCTTTTTCTCCTGGATCACCATAGGGCTTACCCAATCTAACTTTTCTATTGGTGCAATGATACTTGCGGCTACCATTTTGTCAATTTCTTCCCTGACTTTCTGCTTATACTTGGGGTTCAGCCGGTAAGGTTGCTGCTTAACAGGGCGTGCATCTAGTTTTAAAGTGATGCGCATGAATCCCAGGTCACAGCAATAATGCCTTGAGTTACGAGAATTTGGTAGGGAAAATAGGTCCTCATACTCCGTGAGAAGTTCGCGACTTTTCCCAGTGGTATCATCGTCCCGATAGTCCCCAATCTTCGCTAGCTTAGGTTGTTCTTGTGTTCTGATGTTGACTTCCCTTAGCTTAAGAGGTTTGGTCACATCGACGATGCAGCAGTGGAGTCCGATGGCTTTACGTTCACCCTTTTATTCCACGATAGTGACATTTTGCGGGTCTTCGTCACATTCCTCCATTGATAGATTGTGAAGTTAACGATATCACGCATCTGTGTATCCCAAGTGGGTTCCCCATAGCTCACACGAGGCGTTTCTCATCAAGTGCTGAGGCATGTGTGTCCTTCAAGGCTTCATCTAATGCCTCGGTTCCACCTATCAACCGAACGACCGGAAGCAAAATCATCTTTCATGGCCTCCCGGACGGTACGTTGATGTGGCTACTTGCATCTAGATACCATGCGGTGGGGGGATTGGTCCCTCTCTATGAATGAACAAGTGGACCCATTCATCCCCAATCCTTTCGCACCACACCTCTATCCATGCGGCCAAGTACTTGTGTGGGTCCCCTTGGCTAAGGAAATTCTCCACGCGTAGATGAACTAAAGGCTCAAATAGTAGGATCATCAAATTGTGACATTCCTCCCAATCCTGGAACATCCCCTTATGAGTTTCCCACCACCGCGCAAGGTTCGCACTCATGGCTAGGTTAAGCAGCCACATTCTTTACTCCCTTGGGACTTCTGCTTCGAATGCTTTAAGAAAATCCCTAATACTACTAGAACCATCAGCATATGAACTCTTACCTGTGAGAGAGAAACAGGAAGCTCTTTGTGATCTCAAGACATGTCGTAGCACGGAATCACATCATGTAGCGATTACGCAATTTCGATCTCTAAAGTCGGAGTCAGAGAGGCATTCACTGTGTTTCTGCCAGCAAAGCACACCATCATCTGTAGGATTAATCCAATCCTCGTCCCAGGTGGTTAGTTTATAGATATGATACACATCATCTTCTTCACTCACAGGTTCTGTATACCGCTCTCCTTCTGTTGGGTCTAGAGGGACTATCACTCTCGTACCCTCATTCTCAAAAATCATTCTCCTTTTCTTCAAGTTGATAATGCCTCCCATGTCTATAGCCCAATCCAATCCCAGGAGTGCAGGATAAGGGTTCGCAACTTCCACAATTTGAATTACCTGAAAATCTGCGCGTACCTTAACCCCTGTGATATCTACCGTGATCTTTGACAGTCTCCCCAATGGTATGATCTTTTTTTGGTTAGCCATGTGCAATTGTATAGTAGATCATTCCAACTTAGGTTCTCCCATCCTCTGCCATGTCTGGTTGGGTAGGACATTTTCATCGGATCCTAGATCTAAGATGACCTGATCCATTTCATAATCGTCGATCTGTGCTGTTAGCCACATTTCCCGACCAATGCATTTCTTATGCTTGTATAGTTTGTGAACATCCTTAACTTTTGTGGGAGGGTCAGTTCTGTCTATGTAGTTGTCTATAAGTGCTTGAAGATTTTCTACTGTCTTCAGGTTGTATAGCAACTTCATACATGCCTGTAGGAATGGTTTAACTTCATCGTCTGCTCTCAAGTTTGTTGGAGCCTTGGAAGTAGATGCCTTATCCTTGGTAAATTCTGTGTGAGCTTCGATGAAGATTTATTTCTCCTTCTGTAGGTCCAAGCTTTTCTATTTAATGGAAGCTTTTAAAATAAAGGGTTCAGTCGCAGATTTCTCCTCAGCTCCTCTAGTAGCCATGTCGTTGCACGTTATGACATTAATACTTGGCCCCTCATCACGCGGTTTCGCCTTAACCCTCTACACATTCTGCGTTGGTGTCTACTATTTTTCCTGCTTATTTGCAATCAATACTGGACAATTTTGATTACATGATCCAATTGTCTACAATATCGTCAATATTGTCGTGCAAGGTTCAGAAAGTCCCTTGCGAAGTGCCCTATTTCTCCACAGTTATAACAGATCAATTGCCCTCTTCCTCGACCTGTGCTTCCACCTCTTCCCCCTCCCCTGCCACTAGTTGGGGAGCCTCCTCTGCCTGAGGGAGATAGTGGTGAAGATGGATTAGCCTGTACCCTGTACAGGTTTCCTTGGTTTATCATTAAGTCATAGGTTTGACAGTTATGTTTGTCATGTCCCACAAATGAGCAAAATCAACACCATTGTTTCTTCAACTTTGGAACATAAGCACCAAGACGAGGGCAGTGGTTGGTATCATGTAGTCTAGCTACGCGACAGTCAGCGCACCATAACATTGGACCAATTGGTCCTGCGGCCTCTTTAGGACGCAATGGGCTGGGCCCTCCAGCCTACATGTAGTCCCTAGCATAGGGTACTGATCTTTTGTATGGCTGGACACCTTGCATCTTATGCACCATACATCTAGGCTAACTTATTTTCCTAGCTTGTTTTAAATCATTCTTAATCTCTTGAATAGATGGATCTGCATGCTGGCCAACGTAGCCCATGTACCAATATAGGGCCCTTCCTTCAAAGGCAAGGGATAACTGCGCTCTCTTTACAACATCGCTAGCCACATTCTGCGCAGTCCATATTGATTCCACTACGAACCAAAATTGGTCCATATCTTTGTCTCCTACACCCTTGAAGGTAGGCAGCTTCATGTGTGCAGCCATATCTTCTTCAGGTGGTGAAGGAGGTGTGGGGGAATTCTTGCCCTTATGCTGACTCGAAGGTGGTGTAGCCGGAGGACCAATTCCTGCGTGCGCAGCTGACTCCCTTAATGGGTTGTAGATGGATCTATCCCCTTCTCGGTTGGCTCGGTAGTACTTACCACTTCGTGTTGTACTCTCACTTTGATCAGAGGTCATTCATTCGGTGTGGCTACACAAAATTCCTTTTTCACACAGTAATATTTTAATTAGAAACGACAATGTTTGCAAGAACTTACCTCGGAATCCTTTGAAGAACCTCCGCTCCGCCTCAGAGTAGGATACAAACTGATCGACTGCGAATTCCGTTACAAATCCTCCTAGCACACTATCCACCCAGTGATCTACCGTGTGGGTGATTGTGTTGTTAGCCTTCTCCAACTGTTGAATCAATTTTGGAGTCCACTGCATGACCTAATCGTCTTTCCAACACATCTGAAACTCTACTAGCCTCGCTAGCCACTCCTGGAGCTCGTGCGCAAAAGTTAAAAAGAAAATTTCATATACTTCGGTGAAAATGTATTTGTTCTTCCACTTCTCAGCTGTTACCTTCATGCTGCGACTCTCTTTTACAGAAAATTCTTGAATCTGTCTTTCGAACCAGTGTTCGAGGTCCAATTTCTCAGGTCTCCAACGCCCTCGTGGCATTACCCGGTCTCTCTCTCAAAATGCTCACAGTCCTGACAACAAAACCATTTGTTGGCTTCAGGGGTCCTAACCTAGGTTCGGAGTTAAGGTTTTCCAACAAACTCCTATACTACTGGCCCTTTCGGAAATGACCTACTTTCG
Source organism: Pinus albicaulis (assembly GCA_034641835.2). Classification (NCBI taxonomy): domain Eukaryota; kingdom Viridiplantae; phylum Streptophyta; class Pinopsida; order Pinales; family Pinaceae; genus Pinus; species Pinus albicaulis. Next base: position 23,111 of record JAXQQM020075118.1, read on the forward strand.
TAGGCCAAGGTCTCACCCGAAGTAGTATGGGTGGGTGCTGGAACTAGGTTTCTGCACCCTGAGAAAGAGTAGGTAATTGAGGCAGATCTTACTGATTTCTATCAGGTTCACACAGAAAACAATCCTATTATCGAGCCTTTAACAGTATAATCAACATGTAACCATAACAGAGTTGTTTATCATTAACAGATCTAATCAACACATTTGCATCCATGTGCGCTTCAGCAATTATCACCACAAAACATTATAATCGCAGCTAAATCATATATTGCAGGTACATTCGTAGCTTATTCAAATAACACAGAGGCACTTCAGTAATAAACACAACAAGTTCATATAGAAACAAGATACTTCAATAGATTCTGCATTCATTAATATCCAAAAACCCAATTACAAACCCAAGTTACCGCCCACACACATAGCCAGCGGGGTCCGCACATAGCAGGACCGAGGATCTCTGCGCACACAGCCAGCATGAGTCCTTACTCAAAACAACCCAAAACAGATCTCAATAGTTCATACGTAGCATCAATCTTACTTCTTTATAGACCCAACTATCTATCTATTTATATCATCGTAGCCTTTGCTATCCTAGATTCTAGGTCTACCCTATGACCCATTACAAAACATTGGGGGCTTTGACCTGCCACAAAGCCCCTACGCAAGACCAATTACTACAAAATTATATCAAAAAGCACAGCTTAGGAAACCCCGTTCCAATAGCCACATAATATGACAAACACCTTTTACTCTTCTTTCTAAGCATATTATGACTAAAAATGTGAATTAATGTGAGAAAAAGTCAATTCTAAGGGTTGGAGGATAGCATAATGAACTTCAAAATATACCTATTAATGGGACCCATCACATACATATGATTTACACTTTCACTTGTAGGTGTATAGGAGGTGGGTATAATCTCTCACTGATAGAGGGGGACTTGGGTGTTAATCAAGTCTTGGTATGATGGTCACATGATATGCAATTTAGTCCAAACTATTGGCCCCATCATCTTGTTTGCCTCAGATTGGCTTGCACCACAATCTTCCCTGTTTGCCACCCCTCATCCTTTTTCGAGCACTTGTTGAGTCTTTATTGCCTCCCTCTCTTGCCTTGCCAATTGTTTTTGATGTCTTTTGAGCCTTTCATTTTCTCAAGCTTCTGCTGTTACAATCCTTGCATCACTATTTTCCTTGGAAAAATCCTCAATTTCAAGTTTTTTACGTTCATACTTAAACAATAGTTTCATATATTCTTCAAAGGTGAGTAACTATAACATTGTGTATATTTAACTATTATATTAAACTATATGTTCAACTGTTTGATGAAATATATCCAAAAACATTATGGAACTATATCCAAAATGGCCATGTAACACGCAGGGAAGTTTGTCCTTACAAATTCCACATTGCAATTGGTTCAAAAGAAAATTCATGCCACCCCTATGCTTGATGGCCTCCATTTTTTACATTTCCCAAACTTGTTGAGTTTCCTGCCTGAGCGAAGTCATTTCCATATGCTTGAGTCTAGATTTCTCCTTGTAGCCATGGAGGGATTGAGTAGTCGAAGTGTCTGCTTGTGCTACTAACCCCGACACTAAGTGGGGGTGTCCTATAATCATACATATGATTTACACTTGCACTACTATGTGTATAGGAGGTGGGTATAACCCTTGACTGATAGATGGGGACTTGGATGTTAATCACGTTTTGATATGATGGTGTATGATCTAAAATTTGGTCCAAAGTATTGGACATCACCTTGTTTGCCTCAAATTGGCTTGCACCATAGCCTTATCTTGTTGTCACCCTCCTCCTTTTTATATCACTTTTTGAGCCTTTCTTTCCTCCCTCTCTTTCCTTGCCAATTATTTTTTATTTCTTTTGAGCCTTTCCTTTGCTCAAGCTTACGTTGCTATAATCCTTACATCTCTCTTTTCCTTGGCCAACTCCTTCATTATTTGTCTAGATTCCTGAATTTCACGTTTTGTTACATTCAGAACTAAACACTAGGTTCATATATTCTTTAGAGGTGAGTGACTATGAACTCTTCCATAAAAAAATATAGTCTGTTGTTGAGTGCCTTAATGAAACCTTCACTATCTCTATTGGTAGCTTTAGGAATCTACAAAGTATTGGCTACTTCATTGTCACATGCTCCTCACGGCTTGACACTTGCCTTTCAACCTCCAGGAAAAATGATTGAACCCAAATGTTGTCTTCATCTGGTATTTCATTCTAAACAAACTCTTCTCCCAGTGATCCATTGTACACAAAATAATGAAAAAGTCTAGTGTTCAAATATGCTGGTTGTGAAGGCATGACCATGCTTTCCTCATTGGTGGATGACACATTATGTTTGTTTATATTAATCACAACCTCTAACAACCATTATGGTTGGGTTACTTAGGTTGGCATGATTAATTGGTCATTGTTGATTCCTGTTAAATTATCATTTGAAACCACATTTCAGGGAAAATTTTAAGAATAAAATTTTATCTTAAATTTTAGCAACCTTAGTGAATCTTACTAGTCCCCAATATCCAAATATTAAAATTTTTTATTTTAATTTTGTAAAAATGTTTAGATTTATAATTATTTTATATACACAATATATAATATTGCCGATTTTTAAGGTAAAATAATTTTATAATATAAAATTTGGGCGAATTCATTTTTAGAAAAATGGAATTTGGCGAATATTTTTTTGGAAAAATCATGGAATACTAGCCCACTTGCGAATATTAGCCCCTAAAATTTTTCCTACCACATTTTCATTGTCATTTGCATCATCAACTACCTCATATGGAATATCACAGGCAAAACTGGCAGGTGGTTTAGTAGGTGTGACAACCTCCATGTTATTGACAATTGGTTCATGACTGAACTGTGTCTCACTTACATGTTCATCATCAGCACAATAGAAGTGCCCTTGAGAAAATTATATCATGCCTTCAGCAATAATAACATCTTCCTGCCTATCCACATATTCTTGAGCATCAAGCTGTTTATGTAAGTCCTCTGCTTCTTGACCTTCCACATCAAATGTGTGGCTGCAACCAGTATCATGCATAAGAGCATCAACATTTAGTGGCTAGATTCTAGTCCTCCTAAATCCAACCTTGATATTAGATGGTGTGAGAGCCCTTTTAAATGATTTACTTGCAATCTCAACTATATCAAACCTTTTTATCTCCAACCATAAGATTCTTTTCCATCCATGAAGCTTTCTTTGCCTTGAAATATTTCTTCAAATGTCCAATCATGCTACCATCAAGGTGTTGAAATCTATGAGTGGTATGAGACAACAGTGTTAATAGGTCAATTCCCAAATTTTTGGCCTCCTCAATTGTTTGCACAACCATGTGACTTCCATGGCCATCTAAAACCAGTAGGTGTATTTTTTCAAGTGATTCATCACCTAGTACAGATGAAGCAAAGTGAAAGAAAATTCAAGAAGAGTTCATTTTTCATCCATCCATGGGGTTGTGTAACCATGCATGTACCTAGTTCACAATTATGTATATAGTTTTTAAGTTAAGCTTTAGCTTTGAATAGATAAAAACATGGGATTGAAGAACCAATTCCATTGACACAAGAAATAATAGTGATCCACTTCCTTCACTTAGGCAAGATTTTAGGCACATTTTTTCTCCCTATGTTAGAAATTATTCACATGCCACAATTCCTTCCTTCCTAAGCCTGTTTCATCACAGTTCCATAGGTATGAGGCATAAGAGCGTTTATCATATGCACATGAAAGGGTGTCATAGAACTTAGGCACAATTGCAGGGCATAGATTTAAATCCATGTCTTTGTCAATTCCCTCAGATGTACGTAAGACAAGGTCTAAATGCCTTTTTTTAAACCCACTCCACCATGATTTCCCAGGATATCCATATTTGAATCGGTTTGACCCACTGTGGATTTGAGTTGTATCAACTCTAACCCATGTCCCAATTGGGCCATCTCCTTACACTAGACAAGCACCTCGATCTCCTCCTCTTTAGTCATAACCATAAGAGGCCCTATACGCTTTGTATGTGTCAACTCATTAATCCAATAAATTATGTTTGAGGCAACAATCCCATGTTTCTTTGCAGATGCACATAGTAAATATCCCCTAAAATCTATGTTTTCAATTGCGACTAGCATGTCTGCCCTTTTCCACCCTCTTATGGAACTAATCTTCTTCGTTGAGCTTGCACCTTGTATTTTGGTTGACGGTGGCTATGTGGTTGATGGTGGGATAAGAGGATCTTCCACCACATCGCCATTTTCAACATCATTGTTGGGAGCATTCACATCATCCATCCCTTCCTCATCTGATGAAGTGCATCGCAATTGGGCACCCCTCGTCCCTTGCCTCCTCATGTTCATTGTATGATATGAAATTAAAACTCGTGGCATGGCTGCAACAACTTGCATATTTTGAAAGTTTATTTGTGCTAGTGAATGTTGTTTCAACAATAGAAACTCATTCTTCTTTTGTATCAGTGAATGTTGTTTAAAATGGTAATTTGATTCACAATCTCTACTAAATGGGCATGTAAATGAGATTGTTGCTATTTTATTTTATTTTATTTTTTTCCTGAAAAATAAATAAATGAAAGTGTTCCAGTAAATTAAAGTGTGACTATGAATGAAAGTGGCCATAAATTGTCGAATTTGTTTGCAATGGTTATAATTATGAAGAGGCTCTGTTAATTTCTAAATGTTTAATTTATGTCTGCAATTTCACACACATTAGCGTCATACTGTAAATTAATGGAAGATTGAAATTGTAACCCAAGCTTAGTAGGAAATAGAAAGACAAAAACTAAAGTGTTCAAACTTGATTACATTGTGCACATAGTCTTTAATGTTATGTTTCCAATGACGGATGACTAGAATGAAAGCTTGAATTGCAATTGAGTAAGGTTTGAGGTTGTTTTATAGCTTTTTGTTGTTGAATTTGATCAGTGGAGAGTATTGACATGGATTTCCATCTTCAAATTCAAATGTGTGTTGTGGATTGATTTGGATGTGATCTAATGGCTTATAGACTCTTATGGTTGATCCTTGTGCTTTCTTGTGTTTACTTCCTGAATTTAATGGACAGGTGTCATTTATTGCCTTGAGCGGGTTACATTGATGAATACATGTGCAGTTATGTTTGACACATATATTACATGTTCTTATGCAGGTATTACCTAGCCATGGTCATAACCGCTCCAATGGAGATTCGTCGGGGTTGGTCTGATTTGAATCAGATCTGGAAGTAGTTGGGACATGATGCCTTGTCAAATTTTGATACTAAAGGCTAGTGTTTGAAAATGATAAGCCCAATCAATATATGGGCCCATTTTAGACATAATTTAATAACTTATATTTAACTTAATATTTTATGTTGTGTTTAAATTATGAATATTTTTTATCATTTTTTGGTATGTGTGTGGAATCAATACTATAACAACTATTGGTCCCTCCACAACAATAAAAGCCTCTCCCTTAATAGACAGGGACACTAAATGTTTTGTATCCCATATTTGAATATTTATCATGTGATCACTCTCAGTTTAAGTTTATTCACAACACACTTAATTGACAATTAGACGTTAAGGAATTGGTTTGGATTCATGCAAGGATAATAGATGGTAATTGAGACATTAGTTATTGCTGGCAGAGCCCATTGGTATTGATGACAGTTCAGACGTTATTTATGGCTTGCAAAGCGCATTGGTATAATGTTTTCTAGTCAAAAATTGAACACGTCGAACCCTTCAAGGGGCTTAGCACGTCGGAGGAAGTAGGGATAGAAATTTACAAGTCAAAAAAAAATTTAATTTAGATTTTTGCAAGTTAAAAAAAAAAACAATAATATTATAAAATGTCATGAGAAGTGTTGTACTTTTTAAAGCCAGTCATATTTTTTAAAATTATTACTATTTTTTAAAATTATTAAGTATAGTAAGTATAGTTATTGAGTGGATTTAGGTTGTTCCCTGTTGCAACATTGAAGGATATTAATGGCAAGTTGCAGTTGAGATTAATGGCAAGTTGCAAATACAAAGGAAAGGTTGTTGAGTTTCCAAATTCTATTAAATGCAAGTCTGCATTGTGCAACTGCATGCCTAATTAATAATTTATTAATTGATATTTTTCTTTGACTCAAGCTTTAGCTTTGCAATTGCAATTTGCAACCTACAACGAAAGAGTCATTCCTCAAATCCCAACTCCCACCTATTCGGATCAAGTGTGGTTACATCTATTGACTTGGGTACAGAAGAATACTCTATTCTGAAATTTCGAGACCCAAATCAAGTGTCATTACATCTTTTTGCTGGGAAAAGAATACTACTCTACTCTGAAGTTTCGAACCCGGATCAAGCGGAATTTTCCAGGTATTTTAACTCTCCATATAATTTCTTGATGTTCGAATAATACTTTGATGTTTATGCTCTGTATATATTTTTAAAAGCAAATATTTGGCACCAGACCAGACTCATCCCAACTTAGCTTGGATCGTCTTTTAGGGAATGGCAGAGTTCATTTACATTTTCCCCCTTAAAGTTTGCTGAGAGTAGTGTTTTGTTTTTTTTATAGAATTCTTCTTCCATGAAATTCTGTTTTTACTGTGATTCCGTAGAAATTTTATAAGAAACATGATTCGGTAGAAATTTTTACTGTGATTCTTCTTTGATGACTTGCAACTTCATTGACGAAATCGAACCTGTCGCTTTAATCCCCAATATTCATGTAACACTTATCAGTTAACAGGCCATCCATGATCTCACTTCGATGGTACAAAAATATTAATGTTATGTAGTCGTTATTCTGTTGTATCTTCTATCGAGTGACTTATGTCTGTCATATCAAAATAGTTATGCAATTGTTTTCATTCAACAAACCCAATTGGTTAAATCATCCTGGAAAGATTATGTTTTGAGTTTATGTTGATTGTTGATTTGCAGAATATTTCATGAACACATAGATATGAAGATAGAGATTATGTTTTGAGTTTATGTTTGATGGTTGATTTGCAGAATATTTCATAAACACATAGATATGAAGTTGTTAAATAATTGATAAGGCTTTTGTTAATTATTCGATGACATTTATGTCTATTTAATTACGTAATATTTAGAAAATCAACAATTATTTGATCGCTCTTTATTTAATTACCAAATATTCAAAAAATCAACCATCAACATAAAAATACCAAAATTGCATATTAAAAAAATACCAACAATCCTTGGATTTATAACATTCATAAAGTTGGAATGAAAGCAATTGTATGATAAGTAACGAAACAGATTAGCTTAGGGGCGCTACACAGCCATCTTGTAAATAACTGGGGAAAACAGCTGTGTAATGTCACTCCCTCCTTTTCCTTGTTCATGTTTAAAAAATTCTGTTCATGTTTAAAAAATCCGGAAAATAGAGATAAATCACAGCCTGCAGGGAGGGGTGCACATGTCTTCATCAATATGATGTGTTCAAATGGAATATTTTAGAGTTGATAGTAGCCATTTTGGTGGGGAATATTTTGGAATTAGATGGATGAGAGACTAGAGTGTCTATTTCAGAATAATTTAATTTTTATTTTTATTTCTCAATTTGTGTATTTTTGCTCATCAACTATATTCATTTTCTCTATATTATTCCAATTTCTATATATCATTCCAATTTTCTATTTCAATTTCTATATATCATTCCAAATTTCTCAGATGTTTTCAAAAAGACAAAAATATTTTAACAAATTGGATGTTTCCAAAGAGAAGAATATTTTAATATCTATATATACAAGCGGTATCACTTTTTGTCTCTCTTATTGGGTTTTAGAACATTTTCAAATTTAACAATTTATTTATATTAGTTTAGTAGTTGATTATTGGTTTGGAAGAAATGGAAATTAAATTTATTTGGAAAGAATGTGACATTTTTACTTACCAAAAGAAAAGTCAATTAATTATTATTATTTATATTTGAAAATTATTAATTGAATTTTAATTGATTTTATTAAAATCAAAATACAAATAAAATTGTAAATATTATAATATAATTTTATTAATAATAATTACTTGGATAGAATATTTTAGTATTTATGTTAGGATATTTTATATACAAATTAAAAGTTGAGATTTATCTCCAAAGTACTTACCTTATTTTTCTATTTTTAATTAAAATCATTAATTAAAAAAAAATGAAGTATGAACAATTGGCATATGAAATAAGTAATGGTATTTTAGGTATGTCCTAATGATAAGCTATGATATTAACTAGTAATATTATAATAAAGTCTATTAAAGATTAAAAATATATAATAATGTGAGAGTAAAGATTCATGGTTAATAATCTTATTACATATTTTTTAAATATATAGTTATTTAATCTTTATATCACTTAATAATTATTATTATAATTATTATTTAATAAATTAGTTTTATAATATTTAAATTTTAACAATTTCATTGAATATTTTTATGTTTGTCAGAACTTCATGTCTATCAAAGTTTGCTATCTATTTCATTTATATGGCATATGAAATGAGTAATGGTTTTTTAAACATATGATAATGATAAGCTATGATATTGACTAGTGATATTATAACAAATCATATTAAAAATTAAAAATATATATAATAAAGTTTAAATTAATTTTTATGATTAATAATCTTATTACATATTTTTTAAATATATAACTATTCCTTCTATGGCATAGTATTCCTTTCTTGCACAATTACTAAATTAACCTTTAACTTTTTTGAGTCTACGTCAAATATGCCTAACCCAAAATCCAACAACGATTTTAACAAATCCAAAGTTTAGGACTACAAGTTAATACAATGAAAATACCTGACTTCATATTTCATCTTAAATTTTTCTCGTCAAAGTAGCACATTTCTTTTTTTCTTCTTTCTTTAATATTCCAGGCTTAGCGTGATTAAGGCTGGCTAATTTATTGAATGAAAGTGAAATGATCATCACCGACACTATGAAGCCGGGATATAAAATTTAAACACCACTTTACGCCTTTCTCTTTTCTTTTTTCTAAACTCTTAGGTTCCATTTCATCGTCTGGCTAGGGGGATTCTCCATTAATCATTTTTTTTTCTTTGTTAAATTCTCACAAACTTTTATTTTATGATAACATCGGGCCTGTACACTTATATATATATATATATATATATATATATATATATATATATATATTGTTTGGGTGACTACTCTACCTTCTGTAATGTCCAATCTGTCTCCCTTACTCTCTGCATCACAACTTGGTAATCCATCTCACTCCTAATTCCCATGCGGCAAGCCAGAGATATAGCATCCACATTCTCTAATCCTTTGTATTAGCACTGCTCTCCCGCAATAACAAGAAATTCATGGCAATTGTCACCACAATCAATGCCATAATCAACCCAGTCATCGTGTTGATGAAGGAAGTTATTAAGGTAGAGAATAATTGTCAGATTCTGCAAACTGAATTGAGCCGTATGGAGGGCCTTGTACAAGATATTTCCTTCTTCTTTGCATACGAAGAAAAAGAGCTACTGGAGGTCATGAAGATTTGGTTGCAATTGCTGCAAAATTCGCTTACAGAGGAAAAATCCCTACTCCTTTGCTCTTGAGAGTGTCATGTGCAAATTCACTTCCCTATTTTCATTTCATCTTAATTTCGCTGATTTAAATACAAAAAAAAGAGATAATTTTGGGATTGTTTTAACATATTTCACATAATATTAGTCATTGTTGTCCTACACGTTTAATTATTTCTCATTGAAACTTAAGCTACATAGATTACTTTAGTTATATGATAGCATACTATGAAAAGTATTGCTATCTTTTGTGACATTGGATTTTGAAGTAAATTTACAATTGAATTAGTTGTTACATTGCTCCTTTTGTTTAAGAGATCTAACATTGTGTTTTCTTGTGAGTTACATATTCCAGAGGTTCATAATATTTCACTTAATAATATAACTCATATAAGTTCATAAACCTAATATCTAATATCTTGTCACTTGGTTAACATTTCTCAAATTCGTAATTCAAGAAGTTATTCGTAATTACTTGCCACTCAGAGAGAATGCCTTCTTTGAACGAGTAACCAGAATAATTTCACTAGAAGTTTCAATCTTTTCACATATTTTCTGTAATTTTTTGTTTTAATGTAAATAATATATATATATAAACATTTTTAACATTATTATTATTTTTGTTTTTATTTTTATTTTTATGGATTACTGTTTTTATTTATTTCTTTTCTTCAAAAAAATATTTCACATTTAACCACAATATTTTTGTAGGTAGCGTTATAGTAACATTTTCATACTATATATATATATTCAAAATTTACATTTCACCCCATATTTTATAAATCACTTAAATTCTCCAATTTATATAATTTATTTGCATTTATCTACAATATTTTTTGTTTTTTTGGGAAAATATAAAAATGTTTACATCTACCAATTATTCTTTTATTTTTGTTTCTGTTTTCTATATAATTTATTTACATATAATCACAACGTTTTATTTCTCTGTCAAATTATATATATATATACACACGTATCATTTTCGTCTCTTCATAGTTTTCAATTTTGTACATTTTACTTTAATAGTTATATATAAACAATGTAGAAATATATATTGTACATTTACAAGGTACACAATGACCTTGTATTTTTAATAACACATTTTACTTTATGCCAACACATGAAAGAAATGTTTTCCTTTATGCCTACAATGACCTACATTAGCTTCAAAGAGATGATGTCGAGTGCAAGTCTCTTGCAATTTTGGTAGAATTCTTACTCCTCGGGCCTGGCACACAAGCCCACAGGAAGTCTGCACTATGTGGGGTAGTCCCCTAGGTCCATGTTTCTTGAAGCACTTCCACCCAAATTTAGATTGGCGTAGTTATACATATTTTTTATTTTATTTGTTTATTTGTTTATTTATTTTTTATTTTTTTCTTATGGCGATATGATTCTTTGCAAGATTGTAACTTTTCATTGTTTAAATTTCTTTTAGGAAGGTATAAATAAATTCAGCTTTCTAAAAACTGCTTGGAGCACTAGGTCTTTGCAGATTAGCTGGTTCAAACTCACAATTCCAACAAATCCTTACTAGATTTTGGGCAAAATTGATAGGAATGCTTAGAAATAAGCCAAAATGTTGAATAGTTAGACTATGCATAACACCATGACATAAATGTCATGCCTTATGCTAAGAAGCATAGGTGCACACAGGCATTACATGGTGTGTGAGTGCATTTGCAACCAGCTCATTTTCTTAATTACAACTCTTAATTTCTGTAACATGATAATTGAAAATACATTCAACACACAATCCTATCAATTCTCCTAAGAAGGTTGCATCTAGGATTATTCATCCCAACTCTATCTCATTTTCTTGAATATTTATAAGGCTAACACAATCAGCCACACTTTTACTGTATATAAATGCATTTTTGCAGGACAAGTGGTCTTGTTGGCATGAATCATGCTTTCTAGTGTCTTTTTTGTTGTAGTTGTGGATTTTTTTTCATCAGAGTGAGCCCATTATTATGAAACCAATTCTGTTTCAATAGTTATAATTGATCCACCAATATTTCAATTATGTTTTCTTTCGTGTGTTCTTTACCAATATAGTCATAATTGATTCACCAATATTTCAATTTGTGTGTTTTCTTTAGAATTGATCTTTATGATTTGCTTACATATAATTGACTAAGGATAAGGGACAATATTTTTACCCACATGGAGAAGCCTTGAAACTTCAATTGATGTACTGATAAAAAGAAGCAAACAATTGCTTGAGCATTTATGTGAAGTGGTGAGTCAAACTAAAAAGGAGTAAAGTATGCTTGAAGTATTTATGTGTCCCTTTCAATGGTAAAATTGAAAAGGAGTTGATGACAACAATATAAATTTTTTAACTCAAATCAGGATTAAGTAAAATGAAAAAAAAAACTCACTGTGTAAAAATTCCAATTAAAAACAAGTAATATCCAGCAAAGTATATGTGCATCTTCAGCAAATTATATGTGCATTTTCTTTATGATACATACAGTAACGAAATTAAGGTAGGGAGTATTATGATCAAGCTCTTATGCAGGACAGAAAAATTATTTTATATTTGGCTTATTGTCTTTAATTCCTAATAGACTATAGTTGGTCCTAACAATATATGAAATGCAATAACAAATTGGATAACTTTTAGGTGTGAAAAACAAGCTTAGCTTTCCCTTTTTCCTCTTTTCAGGACATGAAGATCAATGTTAGTTTTAATTTCAATGATTGACAAACCTCTGTGTGTGAGATCTATTTGTTGCTTTTCATTTTATTAGTTTTCATATGAAGTTTGTTGTCTACTGTCTTGTTTTTAAAGAATTTGTGTGTTTTAATATGAATTTGTTTTTTTTATATTTCTTGTTTTGTTGATTGATTATGATTTACAGGTATAAAATGCCACCTCTTGGTAACCCAAAAAAGGATCTGAAACAACGTTCACTCGCTGCTGCATTTGGTATCTCTCAATTCTCTAATCAACTGCACATTTCTGAAAATGAAGTATATGATCATGTAGATGAGGACCATGAATCAGATAGTGCAGAACTTCTTAAAGTGGAACCGACATCGAAGAGGTACAAAAGAACATTCAAGTCCAAATGGAAGATGAGATTTCCATGGGCTTATGCTGTAAAATATTGTAATGGTGTTGAAAGGATAAAATGTTCATGGTGTGTAAAATTTAAAAGGGAAAATCCGTTTGCTAAATATGGAAGCACAACTTTTCAAGTTAGTTCTTTAAACATCCATGCAATATCAGAGGCTCATAAATTTTCTTTGCAACTTTTAGAGGGAGAAAAAAAACGGAGTACTCTTCCAATTACAAAACATGTAGAGCTAATGGTTGATGCTCAGAAAGAGAGAATTATATCAGTTATTGAGAACATGTATTTTGTTGCAATACATGATTTACCTTTGGAAGTATATAATTCAATTTGTGACTTGAACAGGTATAAAAACACTCCACACATGCCTTTAACAGATGAATACTCAACATATACAAATACAACATCTGGAAAAGAATTTTTAGAAGTTGCTAAGGAGGTATATTGGAAAAAATTAAAAGATGAGATTTCACAAAGCCCATATTACTCACTTTTAGTTGATGAAAGCACTGATCGGACTATGGTGCAACATTTGATTGTTTATATTACATATTTGACAAATGAAGGAAGAGGTCCATGTGCTACAAAATTCATACACTTGCTACAGATTAAGGATGGAACATCACAATCTATGTATGATGTCGTGACATCTCTTTTAGCATAAATGAATCTATCCATGGAAAAGTTAGTTGGATTTGGATTTGATGGAGCATCATCCATGAGGGGTATCCGTGAAGGTTTATCTACTAAGCTTCGTCGACATGCCCCTCATTTATTAGATATCCATTGTATCGCTCATCGAGAATCATTAGCAGCAAATGATGCTTCATCACATTTCGAAGAGTTGCAAGCTATTGATAAGTTTGCAAACAAGATCTATTCATGGTTAGGGAAATCTACTAAAAGACATGGAGAATTGAAAGAGCTAATGGAGTCATTTCAAATCACAAAGCTAGAAGTGTTACAGATTCATCATATTAGATGGCTTTCTAGAGGAAAAGTCATGGAAATACTCGTTAATCTCATGCCTGCTTTGTTAAGAGACTGGGAGTTAGTGGAGAAAAAAATGTATGAGATGGCTACAATATTTCAAGTTCAATTTTTCATCCACTTACTTGCAGATGTGTTTATTGAGTTAAATAAGTTGAATCAAAAGTTCCAAGAGGATCATGTTGACATTACATCTATTGGAACGACTTTGGATATCACTATCAGCTTGCTTCAAAATCGATTTCTAAGGGGCACATTTGGGACAGGTGCAATGCACACATCATTTTTTTTAAGTAAAACACAACAAGGAACTCTTGTGTTTGCAGATTGCACAAGCATAGTACATGTACATGAATTGAGGTTTGAGAGTTTGCCGAAGTCACAAAGATCAGGGACACTAGATGACTACATTATGCTGGGAAAAGGTTTTGTAATGAAGGTGATTGACTCTCTAAATGCAAGGTTCACAGATTTGCCTATTTTTAATGCAGCTAAGTTTTTTAGTCCTCGTAATTATTATGAGGATATGGATGATAGAGACTCTCAAACAAGAAGATGGTTGACATGTTTATGTGAAAATTTTAGTGTTGGAGGCTTGCTTGTTGTGGACAACATTAAATGTATGGGTGAAATGGATGAATTTATATGTACTATTTATAAATCTTACCCAAAAAAACATATGTTTGGAGTATGGGATCTATGTGGAGATGAAATTGAATGGTTTGAAATATTTCCATGCTTAATGCAGCTATGGCAAGCAATTCTTGTTATTCCGGCTAGTACAACAGTATGTGAAAGAGGCTCTTCAAAATTAAATCGAATTAAAAATGATGATAGATCAAAACTTTCTTTAAAAACATTGGATATGCTAATGTTTCTCTCTCTCAGTGCACCTCATGCTCTAAATGAGGTAGATTGGAATGCTATTTATGATGAATGGAAGGAGATGAAAACTCGAAGACCTCTTCCACTATGAGAATAGATTGAAATAACTAGTAAGTTTCAATGTTTATTACCATCAGTGTAAGTGAATTTTTTTAGTTTTATACCATTTGACTTTTACTTTATGTTTTATAATATATTTCAAGTTTTATTATGTTTTTTTATTAACATATTGAATTTAATAATTGCAGGATATCACACAAGATATGTTAAGCTAGAGGACCACAACTGTCAAAGGTTTATAACTGGAAGAAAATGCTATCTTATATTAATTTTGCGGCCAAGTCAAGGGACTGTTGTTCCAATTATTTGAGATGTGCAATTATTGGAAGTGTCAGCATTCCAAAAGAGTTTTAATAGACAGTAGAATAATGATTTGATCAAACCTGAAATTTATAAGCTAAAACTCCATTGATACCTCTTATATAAGTGAGAATTTATTTTTAATTTTATAAATAAGACCTTTCATATACTTTTAATATAAGTATTTATGTTTTGTCATATTTGTTTCTTATTTCAATTTCATTAAGATGTAGTGATTTCGATATGTTTATTTTGGTTCCTATTTTAAATTCATAAGAGTGACAAAATATTATGGAATGTGATTATATTTTAGAAATATTTTAGAGCTAAAATGACCCATTAGGGCTTTTGATAAGCTCAAGTTATTTTGATATTGATTCTCCAAATTTGCCTCTACTTTTGGAGTCTCCTTGTATCCTCACTTAAATGTTAAATGCCAAACTTACAGCATCATTGTTTGGCATCATGAGCTTAACTAATTGTCCACCATGCCCATAATTTCATTGCTGTATTCATATCTGTAAACAATGTTTCAAATAAAAAAAGTTTCTATAAGAAAAATCTTACATATCAAAATCTCCTATATCCTGATGGTATCCATCCAAATTCTTATAATAGTGTCTTCAAAACTTATGTTGGCATTGCCAATGAGAGATTTAAGCAGTGTAAGATGGAGCTTCCTTCAATGTTGTATATGTAACGGTCTTTTATTAACATAAAGATTGATGGTTTTTTCTTTCTGAAAATGAAATGTAAAAATAATATATTGTGGTCAATTGAAATGCTTTTTTTTTAAAAGCTTTTCGTCATAGAAGGGCGACATAAATATAATACCCTTATAATTGAAATTCAGACTCGCCCTTCAAATTTGATCACCGGCCTCACTCGCTCTTGTAGGGTCATCCCGTAACCCAAAAAAAGAAAAAAGCAACGAACTCGACAAAATGATGAACTCGAAAGCATGTTATCTACTATGATGTGAAACACCTTTTCACACCTCACTACACGCTTGTGGGTCATCCCGGACCCCAAAAACTCAACAAAAAGCATGTTCTCTACTATGATGTGAAACACCTTTTCACGCCTCACTCCGCTCTTGTGGGTCATCCCATAAACCCAAAAAAAGAAAAAAAAGCGTAACCCGAAAAAAATGGTGAACTCGAAAGCATGTTCTCTACTATGAATCTTATGGGCTACTGACTTGAACTCACATCTATTCAAACCGACAACCCCTCACACAGCTCAATCATATTGATATCATTACAAATTTTCCATTTAAAAAGTGTTGCAATTGGAACAGGTTAGTCATTAAAAAATTAATGGGGATTACCCTTTCACATTAACACAGGAATGTGGGAAACATATTTCAGTGGAGTTAATATTATTTTTGTATTTTTAACTATTATTTGTAGGGTAGGGATTTTGGAACAAGCAATTGCCTCCAACGGGTAAAGAGAGGAATACTAGAATTGTTAAATTGTGGTAATTTTCAAGTTACATTTAAATTTAGCATTTCAATATTATCAGTGTTTAATTGAGAATACAATATTATTAAAGCAATCATATATAATAATAATAAATTAGTTTAAATATTAAAGCAATCATATATAATAATAATAATAATAATAATAATAATAATTTTTAGGGAAACTTTTCAAGAAAATAACATTTTTTATTAATTATAATATTTGTTGTTGGATGTGATGATGACATTTGGGGTTGTGAAAACAATCACTTGTCACTTGGTCACCAACTTGTATGACGTTTTATGACCCATTAATGTTATAACTAGTGAAGTTGAAAACACTGATGGTTTGGGGTGTACATTAATCTAGGATGAGCACAAGATCACCTAAAATCATTTGCATTAAGGCACTAGCATGCTGAGATATAATGACAATGAGCAGATCATGGGTGAAGATGTAAGTGTAAAGAGGTACCAAGGGAATTAATCCTTTTTGATGAATGAGATTCAACAAAGGTTCTACTATTGCAAAATCAATAGTCGTTCCATCACCTTCACACATACTTCAATCATCATAAATTTCTCTACCTAATCTAGGTTCTCTAGGTGTTGGATGGTCTCATGCCACTTAGCCTAAGAATATGATAATAGTTGTGATGGACATGTTTGATGACTATGTGATGGATTCATTATGTTGTCTTGTTTACAATAGCTTCTTGCATACAATTAGCGATTATATTTAGGATTAAGTCATGATGATGATTTAGCATATGCAATTATATCAATGACTAACATTATGAGCATATATTACTAAAGATTATTGACTGTGGAAAGACACCAACTGGATGCACTTCCATGTGATGAGTTAAAAACCTATGGTTTGATTTGAATTGCATATTATTCTTTCAAAATTTAAAGCTCAATTTAAATTGTTGTTGTGAATATTAATGACATGCTAGTTGGTTGCAGGCACAGGGGGAAGTTACTTGGTTGAATGACTCTCACATGGGTGATGTGTATGTGTAGAGAAATGGAACTTTATGGGATGGGTGGGACAATGTCTCTGATTCCACCGTTGTGACTTGGGCTGGAAGTATTGCGATACCTTCACCTTGAAGATCACGATGTTGTGGGGGCGGGCCCCAGATTGGGTCGCTCACGAATATTTTACAGGGGTGCACATCAAAGAAAATCCTTCGATCCCCAATATCATTAGTCTCACTATAGATGGGAGTGTAGGAGAATATATTTTTCTCCATCGTCGCACCTAGTTCTTCCCCTTGTAGTCACTAGATGTTTGAAGGGCAAGCGACATGCTACCCTTAGAAATTCAAAGGGAAGTTTTTGAAGGGCACGACTGAATTGGCACACTTGGCATCAAGAAAGAACACATTGCTGTGACACCCTTGGAAATTCAAAGGGAAGTTCTTGAAGGGCACAACTGACTTGGCATCCTCGTCATAAAAAAGAAACCGCTCGAATATAGTTAAGATAAGGTAATCATATCAATTCACATAATGAAGTAAGTGTGATTTTAAAAACAAGTAAACTAAATAAAGAGTAAATCTTGGGGTAAAGGGGGATTAGGAAGAAATAAAAGATTGGACCAATTAAGAACTCTACGCTTCCCACATTTGGAAAATATTAGGTAGAGAATGTGCATATAAATAAAATCGAAAGTACATAAGGTTTTAATAAGCAAAGGGGGGAAAGGGGCATAAAGTTAATTAGGAACATTACTCCTAGAATAGTTGAGCCTCATTAAGAAAAGAGGGTGGAGAACGAAAATAAAAATTAATAGAGAGTCATTTTGGTGTGAGGAAAATTATTATTTTTTAATAATAATTTAACTAAAAGAAATTAGGAGAGACTTGGTGAGAGGGTGACACATGGGTGGGTGAATAATCAAAACTTTAAATTAAAAAAATTGTTAGGTCCCTATATTACTAGTTTAGCCCCTTATTGTTATTATTGTAGCCCCCTTATTGTTATTATTGTACCCCTGTAACCCCAATATTGTTATTATTGTGCCCTTACATTGTTATTGTTAGGTTGGCTAGGATTACATTATGGCCCCACTAGGATTACATTATGGCCCCATGGACTCCTATATATAGAAATGAGGTTTTGTCATTTGTATCATCCAAGAATTGTTCATTCGTGTAATGTATTGGAGGTTGCCCCCTCGAAGTGGATTATTTATAAAGCACTGATATCTCTTTTCTTCTATTTTTGGAGCTGGTTTCATAACATTTGGTATCAGAGCTTTGGATTCTACGGTTTCACTGCTCCAAATAGGTCATCATGGCATTTTCGCTATAACGTTTTTTATATGAAGGTTCAAAAGCTGAAATTTTTAGAATGCGAAGAAGAAATCTTGAGGAACATCATCACAAAAGTTCAGAGGTTGGTTCACAATATTTCTGGAGATATGATCTGTGGAAGTTATGGATTTTTGCAGGCTCCTCAATTTAACCTAAATAGGTCATTGTGGAATTTTCGCTATAAAGTTTTTTCTATGAAGGTTCATAATCTGAAATTTTTAGAGCGTGAAGCCGAATGCCTGAAGAACATATTCGCAAAATTTCAGATCTTGGTTCGCAATATTTTCGGAGATATGGTCTGTGGAAGTTAAGACTTTTTCAGGCTCTCGAATTTCATCTCAAAGAGGTGATCGTGGGAAAATCTTCATAACTCTCTTTTTGAGCATCATATTGGAATTCTGCAAAAAAGTGGACACAAGCACATGGAATTTAGTTTCCTGTCTATCAATTTTAGAGCCGAAGGAGGAAGAAGTGACACGTGGCAAGTCATACAAGTTTGCTCTACTGAACAAATCCATAATTAGGTCATCGTAGGAGATTGCGCACAACTTTGCCTTCAAGAATCCAAATTAGGTCATACCTGTGGCATTCAAAAGAGGATTTAGAGGGTCACCTTAGTGCTTAATTTCATATACTGAAGATACGAAATCATAGAGATAATTTAGTTTCAATGTCGCGCTCTTCAAAATAAAGAAAAAGGTGTGTATTTTTTTCGAATTACATAAGTGTCGGCCTTCGGGGTCCTGACCCAGGTTCGAATGTTAAGGTTTGCGAACAAAACCCCTGTACTACTGGCCCTTTCGGCAGTGACCTGCTTGCGCAGGTCAAAGTCTCACCCGAAGCAGTATGGGAGGGTGCTAGAACCAGGTTTCCACACCCAGAAAGAGAGCAGGTAAGCCAAGCCACTTGCAGTGCACCGATCTATGAATATAGACCTAGTTCGCAGCTTCAACAGATATACGGTATACATAATAATACAGATCCAATAAAACAGGCTTCTTCGCAGGTGAAATAGATACACAATCTTGCAGATCTAAGGAACATAGTTAAGTTGCGAGCAGGAAAAAAATTAATATATTCAGAACAGATTCATAACAGAGGTCCACATCCACGTGCAATGACCCAGAAAAGCCAGATATTACAGTATCCACAATAGATCCAAAAAGATAAGCAATTATAACATTCAACTTAGATCATTCATTCAACACAGAAATAGATGCATAATAGATCCATAATCAAATATCAACAATCTTTCTCATATATTATCCGCCAACTCTTACATAAACCCCAATTCCCATTTGCGCACATAGCCTGCAGGGTCCACACATAGCTAGACACAAGAGCTCCGTGCACATAGCCAGCAGGAGTCCTACCCAAACACCCAACCGAGATCCACAATCCACACTTAGCACTTAGCTCTAATAATTCATATCTCTACCTATCGACTCAAAAAGACTTCTATTTATACCCTTTTAGCCTAGAATTTACCATGGTCCACAAACCGTGGTTTGTGGACCCCTGGTTTTGCTTAATTATCTGTTTTACAAAAATTTGGGGCTTTGACCCACCCTATAATCCCTGCGCTAGACTAAATATAATAAAAACAATACAGAATTGGACCAGTTTGCCTCGATGTGGGAGACCCTGCTCCAATAGTCCCCCAACACAATCTTGTGACTCCAGCCATGTAGTCATTTGCTATGATATGGTTTGAGTCAACTACCATTAAAGTATCCTGGAAGCATATCTCCCTGTAAGGTCGCCAACTGGACTGCTCCTCCTTCCATGATCTCTTCGACTAAGTAGGGACCCAACCAATGTTGTCGGAACTTGCCTGGGTGCTTCACAAACTGGCTGTCGTATAATAAAACCAGATCGTCTTCCAAAAATGTCTTCTGGAAGATATGGCGATCAAGCCATGCCTTATCACATGTTTTCTGGACTTGTTGATGGAATTGAGCCACAAATCGGTCTTCCTCTAGGGCAGTGAGATGCATTAGGAGTTCTTCGAGAATGTCTGGGTCATCCATGTTCATGAAGGCTACGATTCGTAGGCTGGGGACATTATACTCCATAGGCATGATGGCTTCTTTGCCATACGTCAATCGAAATGGTGTTTTCCCTATTAACTTTTTGCAAGTAGTTATATAGGCCCACAGAATGGACGGGATGCGTATGTCCCAATCATTACGCTCATTGTTGCAAGCCTTTGTTAATGCCTGTTCCAAGATTTTATTAAAGGCCTCAACGGCCCCATTCGCCTATGGGTGATAAGGCATGCTCTTTGCATGATGAATCTGGAATTCGTCTGTCAAAGTGCAGATAGTTTCATTGATAAAGTGAATGCCTCAATCGCTCATAAGGACCTTGGGGCATCCAAACCGTGTTAGAATCTATTAAAAAATGAAGTGTGCGACAGTTTCTGCAGTGTAGTCTCGGACGGCTTGGGCTTCTGCCCAACGAGTCATGTAATCGGTGGCCGTGATAATATACCGGGCACCGGTTTTCATCCTTGGTGGATTAATCGGTCCAACAAAGTCATTGGACCATTTTTCGAAGGCCTAGAGGGCCATCTGGGGTTGTAACAACATCTCGTCACACTTGGATGGTTTTCATGTTCGCTGGCATGTATCACAGGCTCTACAATAATCCCGAGCATCCTTATGTACATTAGGCCACCATAGTCCCATGCACAAAATCTTCTCTGCCGTTGCTTTGCCTACATAATGTCCACCAGCAATTCCTTTGTGGGCTTCCATCAAAATAGCCTGTCGTTCGTGCTCCAGGACGTATCTGCGGAGTACTTCATTTGCACCCAGCTTGTATAGGTGACCTGCGATGATAGTGAAATTCGATTCTCTGGTAACCAACTCTTTCTTTTGTTGAACCGAATAATCTGTGGGCGCCATACTGGTAGTCAGGAACTGGATTATATTTGCAAAATGTGCATCAACAATTTTAATGGCAAACAGTTGAGCATCCGGCAGGCCTTATTCCAAGTTAGTTGGTTCATCTCTAGTATCAATACGAGATAAGTGATCCGGTCTTGCATTCTGCTTGCCTGGTTTAACTATGACTTCGAAGTCATACTCCTAGAAAAGTAACAACCATCGACAGATTTTTACCTCCCAACACAGGCTTATTGACCAGGTATTTTAAGGCCGAATGGTCAATGTACGTTTTGAAGTGTCCCCCCAGCAAGTAATGTCGATATTTTTGAAGCGCGTAGACCATAGCCAGTCCTTCCCTTTCTATCGTGGCATAATTTCGTTCAGCTTTTGAGAGTTTTCGGCTAGCAAATTCGATCGGATGATCTAGGTCCCCTTCGCCAGGTTGTGTAAGGACAACTCCCAACGCGATGCCTGATGCATCTACGTGGACACGAAATTCCTTCACCCAATCCGGGAAGACCAGGATAGGTGCTGAAACCATCTTTTCTTTGAGTAATTCAAAACTTTTCTGACAGTCATCATCCCAAAAGAAAGTGACATCCTTCTTAAGTAGTTTTTCGAGCGATGCTGTGATTAGTGCGTACTCTTGAATGAATTTGCGATAGTAGCTAGTATGTCCTAAAATCGAGCGCAGCTGTTTCTCATTTTTAGGGACAACCAGGTTGACTATAACAACAATTTTTGCAGGGTCCATCATCAACCCTTGCTGATAGACAATATGCCGAAGTAAGATGCCGAACGATACTCAAAAAATACACTTTTTGATATTGAGGGATATTTGATGCTTGCGACAAGCATCCAACATTAAGCGTAGATTTGATACATGCGTACTTACCAAGCTGAATACGGTCCAATCATCAAAATATACTTCGACGAACTTGTGGATGAATTCTTTGAATACTGCAACTACGACACAGGAAAAGATAGCTGGTGCATTCTTGAGACCGAATGGCATCACAGTATACTGGAAGGACCCCCATTCCATAGCGAAGGTAGTTTTACTACGGTCTTCTGGAGAAATACAGATCTGATGGTAGCCTGAGAACCCATCAGTGAATGAATATACCTCCTGACCTCCTACAATGTCGAGTATTTCATCAGAAAAAGGTGTTGGAAAAGGATCGTGTACGCAGGCATCATTTAACTTGCGCAGGTCAACATAGATCCGAATTCCCCCCTTTGTCTTCTTTTCCTGAACAACCATCGGGCTGTCCCAATCTGACTGTTCGACTGGTTCGATTATACTGGCAACGAGCATTTTATCCAATTCCTCCTTTACCTTCTGCTTGTACTTCGGGTTTAACTGGTAAGGCCACTGCTTGATCGACCGAGCATCAAGTTTGAGTGTAATATGCATAACTCCCAGATCGCCAATGATGCCCTTGAGTTCGGAGAATTTAGTAGGGAAGAGGTCTTGGTATTCTGTCAATAACTCCGCCACCTTGCTAATGATATCATTGTCCCAATAGTCCCAAATCTTCGCTAGCTTGGGCTGAGATGTCGTTCCAATATTAATTTCACATAGCTTTAGTGGCTTCATTACATCTACCATTTGTAACGAAGGTCCGACGACTGCGGGGTCACTTGTAGATTCTAGGATGGAGACATTGCGCAGATCATCCGCTTCTTCTTCTATTGTAATATTGCAGCAATTGGCAATAGCTTGCATTTGCATATCGAGGTTGGTTCTTTGATTGCCATGGAAGAGTTCGAATTGCCAAAGATATATGTATCCAAATCCTGAAGAGCTTCGTTCGAGGCTTCCGATCCTCCTTCCAGCCCGAAGGTTCTGATAAAGTCTTCTTGCAAGTTTTTCCAGAGAGAGGTCCGTTGGTGCAGCTCCGCGTCCAAATACCAAGCTGTTGGAATGGGACCTAATGTGTGGAAAAATGAATGAACCCATTCTTTGGATGTCTGGCTCTACCAATTCTCCATCCATGCTTGTAAATGAGTTCGGGGGTTTCCAGGGCCAAAGAACTTCGCAATTTTCAACTGAGACGGGGCTTTAAATCTTAAGATCATTATTTCCCGACATCTATCCCAGTTCGGAAGTGCCGCTTTGTGAGTTTCCCACTATCTTGCAGGAGTTGAGCGGAGGGCCAAATTAAGGGCCCATAGTCGCCTTCCTTGGGGGACCTCTTCCTCAAATTTATGCAAAAACTCCCCAATTTCTTCGGAGCCATAAAAGAAAGGTATGTCCCTCACCTCTGTAGATATGCATCGTAGTGCTGAGATATCGTGTAACTTGTTCTTCCAATGGTCCATTTCATCGTCAGCATCAGAGAAGGAATAACTCTCTTTTTCTCAACACAGCACACCTTCGTCAGTAGGATTGATCCATTCTTGATCCAGGGCGGTCATTTTATAGATGCAATCTAATTCTTCCTTTGTTTGTATCGACTCGGTATATCGCTCCTCCTCTGTTGGGTCTAATGGGATAACCACCCATGTCCCATTGAATTCAAATATGATGCTGCGTCTTTTTAAATTAATGAAACCCCCCATGTCGATGGCCCATCCCAGCCTTAGAAGAGCTAGGTAAGGGTCGACATCCTCCTCGATCTAGATTACCTCGAAATCTGCTCGTACCTTAATTCCCGCAATATCAACGATGACCTGTGATAGTCATCCTAATGGGAATACCTTCTGTTGATTGGCCATACGCAACTGGATATCCAACCATTCTAGCTGAGGTCTCCCCATCTGCACCCATGTTTGTTTAGGAAGAACATTCGCATCTGACCCTAAGTCGAGGATGACTTGATTCATCTCATAGTTGCCAATTTGTGCCATTAATAGCGTCTCCCGTCTAGTGCGGTTTTCCTGTTTATACAACTTGTGGATGTCCTTCAGCTTTACCACTGAAGTGATTCTACCTGTATAGTTATCAGTCAGAGCCTGGAGGGTTGCTACTGCTTGCGGATTGCGAAGGAGCTTCATGCATGCTTGCAAGAATGCTCCTAAGTCCTCAGCCTCTGTGGGACGCACAGGTATCTTTGTACTGGAAATCTCTTGCCGGGCTGTAACAAAAGCTTATTTTTCTTTAACCAGATCTAACCCGTCCTGCTTGACGGGTGCCTTTCTAATAAGCAGCTCAGCATAGATATTTTCTGTATTCCCACTTGTAGCTAAGCCGCTACACGTTATAGCATTGATATTGGTCCCTCCAAGTAAAGGTTCAACTCTGACCCTTTGAATATTCTGAGCAGGCTTCTATTGCTTGTCTTTTATCCTGGCTATCAAGGTCAGAAAATCCTCAACCACATGATCCCGTCTTCTGCAATATTTACAGTTTGGTTGGGTTGGTTGCGCACAGTCTCTGGAAAAGTGACCCGCTTCCCCATAGTTATAACAGATCAACCGTCCTCGCTCTTCGCTAGTGCTTCTCTTGTGTTCTCTTTTTCCACTTCGTGCAGGGTAACTTCGGTTACTGAAGGATGATCTAGGTGATGTGAAATCCGACCTCACTTGGTATATCCTCCCTCGATCCCTCATCAAGTCATATGTTTGGCAATTTTGTTCATCATGGCCCACAGACCGGCAAAACCTGCACCATTGCCACTTTACTTCTGGGACGTACGCTGCTAGGCGAGGGCAGTGATTAGTATCATGTGAACTTTTAACCTGACAGTCACTGAACCATATTAGTGGTTCCCTTAACCTTCTGGTTTCCGGCGTTTGTAGCAGACTAAGTCCTGGTCCCTACTACTTGCATAGATTTTGGATCTCCGTCTGCATAGCTTCTAATTTCCCTTGTATCTGTTGTACACCCAACTGAGTCTCATCTCTAGGCGCTGCTTCTAGCTTCATGGATACTTCTAACACTTTCTCCTATGTCTCAATGGTTTGGTGACCCATTGGCGTTCGTAGATGAGGCAATAACGCAACAATAAACCATTCTATGTGTTGTTTATCATCGTAATTGAAGCTGCCTTCTCGGATCACCTTCTTTAACTGCTGATCTACTTCCCAGACAGATTCGTTCACTTCTTGTTTGATATCTTTTAGTTCATTAATGATCTGCAAATAGGACTTAGGATTCTTGAACTGCTATTTTAGGGATTTCTTGATTTCGTCAATAGTTGCGTTCGTATGTTGCCCAATGTACCCCATATACCAATCTAGGGCTCTTCCTTCGAAAGCCAGTGATAGCTAGGTTTGTTTCATTGAATCACTCATGATGTTCCGAGCTATCCATACTGACTCAGCAACAAACCAGAATCTTCCCAGATCTTCATCACCCGCACCCTTAAAGGTAGGTAACTTTAGATTTGCAGCCATATTACTTCGTATCCTTCCTTTTGGTGCTTTGGCGTTACCTGAATGCTCTTTAAAAATGCTCCTAGTCCCGGCAACGAAACCATCTTTTGGCCTTTGGGATCCTGACCCAGGTTCGAACATTAAGGTTTGCCAACAAAACCCCTATACTACTGGCCCTTTCGGCATTGACCTACTTGTGCAGGTCAAAGTCTCACTCGAAGTAGTATGAGAGGGTGCTAGAACCAGGTTTCTACACCCAGAAAGAGAGCAGGTAATCCAAGTCACTTGCAACGCACTAATCTATGAATATAGACCTAGTTCGCAGCTTCAACAGATATACAATACACAGAATAATACAGATCCAATAAACCAGGCTTCTTCGCAGGTGAAACAGATACACAATCTTGCAGATCTAAGGAATAGAGTTAAGTTGTGAGCAGGAACATAATTACTATATTCAGAATAGATTCATAACAAAGGTCCGCATCCACGTGCAATGACCCAGAAAATCCAGATATTACAGTATACGCAGTAGATCCAATAAGATAAGCAATTTACGTTCAACCTAGATCATTCATTCAACATAGAAACAGATGCGTAACAGATCTAGAATAAAATACTAGCAATATTTCTCATATATTATCCGCCAAATCTTACATAAACCCCAATTCCCACCTGCGCACTCACCCTGCAGGGTCCGCACAAAGCTGGACACAGGAGCTCTGCGCACACAACCATTAGGAGTCCTACCCAAACAAAAAACCCATATCCACAATCCGCACTTAGCACTTATCTCTAATCATTCATATCTCTACCTATCGACTCAAAAAGACTTCTATTTATACCCCTTTAGCCTAAACTTTACCATGGTCCACAAATCGTGGTTTGCAGATCCCTGGTTTTTTCTAATTATCTGTTTTACAACAATTTGGGGCTTTGAACCACCCTATAACCCCTACGATGGACTAAATATAATAAAAACAGTACAGAATTGGACCAGTTTGCCTCGATGTGGGAGACCCTGCTCCAACACGAGGGCGTATTGAAGAATAGATATCAGTATTGGGTTATAAAATGGCCCCTAAAAGGAATTCAACACCCATTAAGCCTTAAGAAGGCTCTCCTATGACTCATGAAGACAAAGAAATACAACATGAGATATCAAAATTACAAGAGCAAGTGCACGAAATTTTGCTATCGCAAAGAGCAACAAAAAATGAAATGGAAGTTTTGAAGAAAGGCGTGGAAACTAAGATGGATGGTTTGAAGAAAGGTGTGGAAACTAAGATGAATGGTTTGGAAGCTAAGATGGAAGGCATGGAAGTGGGCATGGAAGCTAAGATGGATGGCATGGAAGCTAAGATTGATGAAAAAATGGAAAACATGAAGAATGATATAAAATTAGACATCGAAGGTTTGGCAAAGTTGATACAAGAAATGTTTCCTAATGGCAAAAAGATAATACAGGAAACTCATGATGGGAAAAAAATAAATGTTAATCGTGATTTCATAAACTCTAATGTTGGACAAAATAACCACCATATTCCAAAGATGGCTATGAGGAAGTTTGATGGCAAGGATCCCGTAACATGGATACTACAGATGGAGCAATATTTTGATCTCAATAATGTGAAAAACACACAAAAGGTACCCATTGCAACTTTACATTTAGAACAAAATACATTTGTATGGTATCGATGGCTTTGCTCCCATAAAAAAAATTGTCACTTGGTCAATTTTTATGGAAGAAATGATAGCATATTATGAAGATACAAAAAGAAACACCTTCTTTAGGGAATTGATAAATCTCAAACAAAAGGGTTTAGTGCCGGAGCACATTGAGGACTTCCAAAAACCAAATATAAGGGTAACCAATATTCCAAAGGAACATAGGATTGATGTCTTCATAGAGAATTTAAAGGATAACATCGAACATGAAGTTTGCGTTTGGGAATCTGATTCATTGGAAAAGGAATTCAGGTTGGCAAGAAAAATTGAATGTAAAATTATGGCAACAAGGAAGCCTACCACTCACATATATAAAGATGGAAGTGTTTCTACTCCTATAATTCTACAACCTACAAGGTTGACACCACAAAAATTGGAACATAAGGTTTTAATAAGCAAAGGGGAGAAAGGGGCATAAAGTTAATTAGGAACATTACTCCTAGAATAGTCCAACCTCATTAATAAAAGAGGGTGGAGAATGAAAATAAAAATGAATAGGGAGTCATTTTGGTGTGAGGAAAATTATTATTTTTTAATAAGAATTTAAGGAAATGAAATTAGGAGAGACTTGGTGAGAGGGTGACACATGGGTGGGTGAATAATAAAAAAATTAAATTAATAAATATAGTTATTTTGCATGAAGTTCCAAGTGTCCCCTATGAAGCCTCATATAAAAGAAGGAGAAAGCTATGCATGGAGGGATCTTTGTGGGCCCTATTGTTGGATGGATGAGATATTTCTATTGGCTTGACTACAAAGACTATAGTGAGTTGATATTGCTATTGGCTTGACTACAAAGACTATAGTGAGTTTCGTGAGGTGGAGGTGATGAGAGAGGGAGCTCCTAAGCTAGGAGTGCTTGCCTCCATCGGCTAGTATTTCTTCTTCTACTTACAACCACATTACATCTCAAGGGTTTGTGGGGAAGAAGATTACCCAAGGAGTAGGCAAGGAGGTCAACCCTCTTGAGCTACGAGTGCTTGCCTCCATCAACTAGTATTTATTCTTTTACTTAGAACCACATTACATATCAAGGGTCTGTGGGGAAGAAGAGTGCCCAAGGAGTAGGCTAGGAGGTCAACCAGTGAGTCACCAAAATTCTATCGAGACACGTTATCCTTCACACATGGATGCAGACGATAGTAAGGGAGTACAAGAAACAACAAATCATAGAATAAAAAAGGTGAATGATACCTTGTGTATTCATAAAGTTTTTTATATGATTATCGATGTATTTTTAATGACCATATTATAAAAGTGAATGTTATGATGGTTGAATTGTAATATATGGTTATTGATGATGTATCTCAAATTTAGGTGTTTTCAATATTGATGTACTTTTAATTAATATGCAACTTCATAAAGGATGTGGTTAATGATTGACTAGTATAAAATAGATAGCCTAATTGTTTATTTTTCAATGTTGTACATCTTAAATTATATCACTAGTCCCCCAGACTACAACAAATATCACATCTTGTATCTATTAGCATCTGAGACCGCTTTGGCCAGAGTATTAATCCAGGAAGTCCTAGATGGGAAGGAGCACATAATATACTACATTAGCAAAACATTATCAGGCCCTACATTAAGATATGAAATCGAAGAAAAAATTTCCCTAGCGCTAAATTATGCAGTCCAAAAGCTTCGCCACTACATCATCTTAATGACCACAATGGTCGTCGCAGATATTAATCCCATCAAATGTCTTCTCACGTGTCACCTAATGAAGCACAAATACGCCCGCTAGATATTCATTCTACAAGAATATGACTTACAGTTTCTCTCCCCCAAGAGAAAAAAAATGTTAATCTTAACAAAGTTCATTACAAACCTCCCAAGTCATACCAAAGGATCACCACTAAACGATTCGCTACCAGGCAAACATCTCTTCCTTGTAGCAACCGAAAACCCTTGGTACAAAGATATTCTTCTCTTCTTACGAACCCAAAATTTCAGACCCCATCTTACTTGAGACGACTATTGGTGCATTCGCCATCAGGCCCCCCGATACCTCCTCATGGGAGATGTCTTATACCGACAGGGCATCGACACCATCTTACGTCGATGGCTCATCCACGACTAAGCGAAAGAAGCCCTTAATGACTGCCACAACAGAGCTTGTGGAGGCCACCTTTCTGGAGTGGCCACTGCCCAAAAATTCCTACAAGTAGGATATTTCTGGCCCACTTTATTTCGCGACTGCATTACAACAGTCAAGAGGTGCGAGCGATGTCAACGCTTCGCTCATAAGGCAAGAGCCCCTCCCGCTCCCCTACACCTTGTCATCATCGCCAAACCCTTTTGTAAATGGGGGATCGACTTCATGACTTGCAACCCTGCATCGTTGGGCAATCATAAATACATCATTGTGGCTGTCGATTGTTTCACCTAGTGGGAAGAGGCTATGCCCACATACGACAACACCGCAGAAACCGCTGCACGATTTCTATTTAACCATGTCATCGCCTGGTTTGGCGTTCCCAAAGAGTTAGTCTGTGACCATGGGAAACACTTAGAAAACAAAGTTTTCCAGGAACTATCTCACCACCTCGTATTCACACATGAATTTTTTTCATTGCACTACCCCCAATCCAATGGATAGGTAGAAGCTGTGAACAAAGTCCTCAAAACTATGTTACAGCATATGGTGAATAACCACAAAACAAATTGGCACCACATGCTTTTCTCTGCCCTTTGGGCATACAACACGGTCGTGAAAACATCCATTGGGTTCACACCCTTTCACTTGGTATATGGGGTCGAAGCCATGATTTCCATAGAACGCGAGATCTTGAATTTACACGCCGTCATCGAACTCCTTGATGACACCCACCCTCTAGAACATCATCTAGTACAACTAGAGTTTGTCGACGAAAGTCGACAACAATCGCTGCAACACAATGAGGCCCACAAGAAATGGGTAAAAGCATTGTTCGATCGCCACATCAACCCTCATTCATTTACTAAGGGAGAGTTAGTCCTTCGCTAAGATGTCGCAAAAGAAGCCCTAGGGCTAGGAAAGTTCGAAACTTTTTGGAAAGGACCCTACATCATAAAACATTGTCTCCTCAACGAGGCATAAATCTTGACAGATCTAGATGGAACATGCCTCAACAACCCCGTCAATGGCCTTTACCTCAAGAAATTCTACCCATAAGCGCCAAAAGGGCTCACCCCTAGATTCAAAGTACACAGACCAAACACTTTTAAACTTTGACCAAAAGACTTGTCACAAACTATGCTCTCGTGTCGCAATGGATTATCAACCTGAACATTACTTTGGATTCGTTGATGGAGCATCGAGATGGTCTTAAAGTTTAGCAACAGCCGCCTGGGTCATCTATCACCCTACCTGATTGTCGTTCTTCACCAATGGTGCATGCATCAGCTCAACGACAAACAATCAGGCAGAATATGATGTCGTCATCAGACTTATGTGCGACGCCCTCAATCAAGGCATTCACCATTTGCATATCTACCTTGATTCCGAGTTAGTGGTGTCATAGTTAAAACAATAATTTCAGGTACAGGATTCACATTTGTTTAGAAAATATTTTCGTGCAAAAATATTAAGCTGTCAATTTGATCACATTACATTCATACATGTACCAAGAAATCAAAACCAAACAAATGATTGCATAGCTAACACTATCCTATACTAGAATGCATCTCGGATAAACCATCATACATAAAAAAAATCATAAAAATATATAGATATCCATCAGCATAGCACATAATCCATAAAAAAATATTAATATGGGTCACACCATGTTGAGCCGTAAAAAATATTTCTCTCATATATACCAAAAAATATGTGTCTGAGTACAAAAAATATCGTGTCTCTGACCCGTAATTCAGCCCAAACATACACATATACAATTCAACAAAATATGGGAATCATCCCCATAACGGATGCTTTCCCTATGTATAATAAAGTCCCTAGGGAGGTTCCCCCCGAAGTGGGGCACCTGGACCCATGGTCGCTCCCGGTACCAGCACTGGAGCCGCTGTAAAAACAAATATTTCCACCCGGGAAAATTTGGCTGATAACCCCTCTCCTAGGCCATTAAATTCTCTAGCCATGCATCATCAAGGTCATCCAGAAAACCTCAAGTAGGCATCCCCTAGGTCAAGCAGTCCACTCGACCCCATGCATCCTCCAAAACTTGAGCCCTGACATCCAGAGTAGCCATTTGCTTTGCCACCTCTGCGACGGGAGCATCCGCCGCCTCGACACGAGCGATCGCAACAATGCACTCGACAGTAGCCTAGCCACTACCCTCCCTCGAGGGACCAACCTCCCCGCCACGTGCTCCACCCTCAGGCTGCGCTAGAGCCCCTCCCTGTCCCCCAGCTATGCATGGAACACCTTGAGGCCTCCGGATTGGATCATGGCCCACCAACCGAGCCAAGAGTAACAAAGATATGTCAGCGTCATCATAATACACATATAACGCATAAATACTCAAGTAAATGCAGAATAAAAACATGAAAACATACCTGCTGGCCCCCATGCATACCCAACAGGAAGACCCATGTCTGGGTCTCCATGGAAGTCCATCCCCGCATAAGGATACGGCAGGAACATCTGAGGGTTGGCCTCAAACCAAGCCTTTGTTGTGGCATTCTAGAAACACCCCACCTGACCTCTCCCACTGGGAGGAATCACAGGGGCCCACCTCCTCATACGAGGCTCTCGGGGAGCCCCAGCAGGCACTGCCACCATAGGTCTTAGTAGCAACACACACTCATACATAATTTTGCACAAAATTCTAGCATATGTAAACAAATTCGATCGATCCCGGGCCTTGGAAAGATGAGCCAGCATCCCGTCATAACAATGACAAGCAAAATAAAAAAAGTGATCGACCCTTAGATAGTGCATAACACAAATATGTGGGCCCGATGCTCGATTTGGCGCAGACGACCCCGACAGTCTCACAAAAGCGACTAGAGCACACCACTCGGCCAGGTCAGTCACCAAGGCTATCTGAATACACCCCTCCATGAGAGGCACCCTGCCACAATGGCTCACTGAGAACTACTGAAGATCCACTCTCCCAGGGGGAGCAGATAAGGAAGCGCCTCACCCTGAGGTAGCAGCCTAGTCACAAAATAGATATTTGTCTCAAGACGGATCATCAATTTTCATCCCCGCAGCACCATGACCTTGCATCGCCTGTTCCAGGATCAGATCAATTAATGCAGCAAACGATCCTGTGATCATAAAAGGTCATTCTCCATGAACTTAAGGAGACCCCATCGCACCAACTGCTGGCGTGCTTTGGCATTAACTGCCAAAGTGTCCGAGAGATCAGGCCAATACCTCTCCCTCCACAACATCTTGTAATCAAGTAGGAACACATTAGTGACACCAAGAGCACCAAGAGCACCAAGAATTTGACAAAATTCCCAAAAAAAAATTCAAAAAGTTTCTTTGGCTCTCCACGCGCCTGTTTCTCAGACAGGCACGAGATATGCGCACCTATTTTTCCCACAGGCACGCATAAAGCCCTTACAAGCATGAAATTTGTGCACAAAACCTTAGTTAGGCACGCAAATTTCATGCCTATGCCTTTATCGCCTGCGCGGTCAAGGAAAAAAGTTGCATGGGTTCCGCACAAACCCAGTTTGTACGGACCTTGGCCCCACTGTACTGAAAAATAAAAATGTAGGACGTTATGGGGCCTACCTGGCTCAAGAAGTGCGAGTCCCGGGTGCATAGGCTGACCGCAACTACAAGAACAACTCTGCAACAGTCTCTGACCTCTCACAGCTCTCAAACACCGAAATGACACAAATGAGTTGAAATGAGCCATATTGGCCTATATGTTGCCCTTTGCAGAATTTTTGAAGGACCATAATAGGAGCTCAGAGGACTCAATTGCAGAACCGAAAGAAACACAGTGATCAACACCTCATAACACCCAATGGAGGCTCCTCACATTCACACCTTCGAAAAAATAAATTTTCAGTGCCAGTAGGTATGCCCTCTCCTATATTCCATTGATTTATTACATATTTTCAATGCTATTTGAGGAATAATATTATTTCACATGGGGTTTTTTTGTTGCAGGTATTAGATAACACAACAAACCATCCATCACCCTAGGAACTGAAGGTTCTAGAGTAGGTATCATTCTACCCTTAGCATATAGAAAAAACTCTGCATATCCTAACATCATTTCTCCACAAGAAATAAACCATAGGTTCCAAACACCCAACCATGTTTATCGTCTCCCCACCTTGCACACGATAAAAATCCTTGTAGGTCGGTAAAACCTGCCCTCCATGGTGCCCATCACTCAAAGTAGACCTCACGTCAGCAAAATCATGGTGCCATGGCCATACCACTTTAGTTCGGGAAGCACTTCATGCCCATCCACCCATGATGCATCAAGTCAATTTTTACCATATTAAAATCAACCCCCTTTCCTAGACTACCAGTTTTTGCAAGAAGATCGAAAGCACACCACTGTGCGTCACATTGGGCCTACTATACCTCCATCATCATAGCCCATCTGCAATATTTTTCATCCGCTTCATCACCCCCCACACAAGAGAACAACCAATGGGGCCCCCACCCTCAGCAAAAGCACCCTCCTCACATCATCAATGAGAAAAAAATTTCATGCTTTGGGACACCCGTCTCTGTGTTTTATACAAATCCAATCCCATTATTTCATTCTTTTGGTAAGTATAAAAAGACCGCAAACAGTGAACAACGTCCCCCACTCATCCATCCATTTTTTCTCCCATGGCAGCATTCCCTGATCACCCTTGGTCAGAGTATCACACCTTTCACACATAAGCCATCATGACATTCATAACCAACATATACCCACCCTGGACGTCCTACCAACTCTAGGGATTTCCTCAGCAGAAATAGTTATGATTGCCGCCAAGCTGCTTTTTATACTCTGACCTTGGGCCACTGAATCCCCATCATCAGTTTTCAGTCACCCCTCGCCATCATGCCCATGTTAAACCTATCACATCCAAGATCCTGATCCCTTGCATCAGTGACTCTCTCGTTTGGTTGAGGCTTCCTTTTTGTCGACTTCAAATCCTATGTTCCAAAAAGGAAGCGGTACCTTCGATTACCCCTCACCACAATAGGGACATCCTCGGGTGGCACTGTGAGAATCATCATTGACCACAGATGTCATCGGTCCTCCTAACATTTGACTATGACATAGGCTTTCATATCAAGATGGTATCATGCCTTACAACCATTTCGCTTTGATCAAATTCGTCGAAGACCCGTTCCATTATAGGCATCTCTTTCATCAATGCTTACACGGGAAGGTCCCAGTCATACACCCATGCGTACAATGAGAAATTATATTACATACCAAGATTACGCATGTGGGTACCACATTCCACCTATTTTCAAAGAAAAAATGCCCTTGAGGGCATAAAAATTCGTCGTCATCAACCAAATTGGTAGATCACTACCATACTAGTGACACAGACATAATATGTATCTATCAAATAGATTTGTTTAGCTATCCAAAGCATCACGAGCATGGGACATGCTCGCCTTGAGGAAAAATTGTATTTATTGTATCATACCATTTCTAGTAGGGATCCCACAGGACATAGTTGCTCTTCGACCTAGTGTAAGGCGTTTCCAACTTTTTTCTACACGTAGGTCTCTCTCTCTCTCCACACAGTACACAGAAAAGAAACTATAATGTATTTCAGCTATATAGTTCTTCATAGACCTCACACAATAGGGGGGAACTGTTATCACTGGAAAATAAGACAAGAAAAGATGACATTATCAAATGTCAGACATAAGGATTTATAGGGCTCAGGCACATTAGAGAATCTGAATTTTTTTTAAAATCTCTAAGGTCCAGAGGAAAAATCAAATGCACACTCAAGACACTCGAAGAATACGCCTTCGCGCGTATTTTTCTTTGATAGGTGTGCCTTTGCGTGAATTTCCCTCCAAAAGTCGCGTGGACCTGAGAGTGGCGAAAGTCACTTTCCGAGACCACAAGGCAAACTCCAGGAAAATGATCCCACACTTGAGGCCGCCCAAGGACAGCCCCCTAATCCTCCTTGGCAACTCAAGGGAGCACACAATGGAATCAAGTGGTGCACAATGGAATCAAACCCCTCTCTTGGGTCACCATCCATCAATGTACCAAGAGAGGGTAGGAGAGTTTGAATTCATCTATAAAAGGCCACCAAGAGATGAACAAAAGGAGAGCACATTGTTATGATGGAAAAAATTGCTTTGAAGCAATCCAGCAGTGTGTAATCTAGAGCGGAAGTAGAGAGGGGATTTGATTGTTGGCCATCCAACAGCTCCAATCCTTTGGAGTAGAGAGAGAGACCTTGCCCCAAGAAGCTAGAATGTAAAAACGTCCTTGCATCAGGTTTTAGAACTCCATAGTTCTAAGGGCCCCTTGGCAAGTGTGTAAACGTATTATCTTTCTCCTTAATAGAAAACAATAAGAGGGGACATTGATTCCATCGTTAGTATTATTGTTTTGTCTAACTCTATATGAGATTTCATGTTTTTGTTTATTTTAGTATTGTTTTCTCTCTATATATGCATACTATATCATTATTTAGTGTGCTTAATGTTTCACAACATGTTCACTAACTTGCTAACTCTTTTGTTTATCTGCCTGTGACCAAAGCTTAAGGGGCAGTGACCACTTCTCTTAAGAAAGTGTGGATTGGTACACTTGTGCACCAAACCCGCCAACACAACAACCATGTTGGAGTTTGCTCACCACAACCTGTATATATATAAGATATAAAAAATATTAAAACACCAACTACTCTCACACTTTGACATCAAGAGCAAAGGGCAAACAAATGCTGCCCCTGAGCACATGTTGAGGATTCAGATTTTCAATAAAACACATGACTCTATAACTCATGACCTGTCTTATCACCAAGGACACAAAATTACTTCAAGGATCCAACTGAGTGGATTTACATATTGACTCAACTACCCAACCAAGTGGGTTTAAAAATTTGACCAGGTCCATACATGACTCAAAATGACAATCTCTACATCAGAGGTCTCAACATGACTTTTATATCTAATTACAAGTATAAATTTTTGAGAGATCATAATATAGCAACCAAAATAGTGCCAACAATGAAATCTTTTCAGTAAGGCAAATACTCCCCCTAAACCTGTGCATCCTGAACACCTTCAAAAACCAATTCATCAAAGCATCTTCATCAAGAAGATAAATATCAAATAAAGGAATTGTAAGATGAATACGAGAACACCATAATTTACCCATCAACACCAGAGGAAAAAGATATGACCCAAAATTTTCTGAAAGCTGACCCATATATTTATGTCATCAAAACCATGTGAGACTTTATATAGATATATTCGCTTATATACGTGACTTGCCTTCATGAAAACTCCGTACTGAATTTAATCTTCTGAAATATAGAAGATTTTATAAGTGAGGCACAAACAAATCCTAGCTTCTGTCTGATATATTCAAATGATTCCCTAGGAAGAGGTTTAGTAAATATATCAACAACTTGTTCTTCGGATGGAACATACTCCAATTTAACCATTTTCTCAAGCACTTTTTCTCGTAATAAGTGATACTTGATAGGAATGTGCTTGGTTTTGGAATGCATAACAGGATTTTTCGAGATACTATTGACACTTGTATTATCACATAAGATAGAGATGGGAGGAGAATATATAATTTGAATATCTTATAATGTCTCCATCATCCAAAGAAGTTGTGTGAAACATGATGCGAAAACCACATATTCTGCTTCTATTGTAGATAAGGCAATGGAACTTTGTTTCTTGCTGAACCAAGATACTAATCGGGACCCCATATACAATACACCACCACTAGTGCTTTTCGATCATCAATAATTCCATCTCAATCCGCATCTATGTAACCATGAAGAGTAAGATCAACATTCTTTGGATACCATAGACCAAAATCTTGAGTCCCTTGTAGATATTTGACCATTATTTTTACAACCTGAAGGTGTGACTCCTTTGGATTAGCTTGGAATCGTCCAACAATCCCAACTTCATGCATATTTTTTGGTCTAGTCCCAGTTAGATTAAACAAACTTCCAATCATATATCTATACTCTGGTTGGTTTACCATGGGAGAACCATCATGAGAATTGAGGTTACATCCGGTCACCAATTTAGTTCTCACAGGATTGTAGTCTTCCATCCCATACTTCTTTAGGATTTGCTTGAGACATTTTCCTTGTGATAGAAATATGCCATATGCTACTTGTTGCACTTGTAAGCCAAGAAAGTATGTTAGTTTCCCAAGAAATGACATTTCAAATTGTTGAGAAGCAAATTTCTGACTCATGGACTCTTAATTACTCCCAAAAATGATGTCATCAACATATACAACAATAATTAACAATTTATCATTCTCATTATTTTTTTATAAGTTACTGTCAACAGATCCTTTTGTGAAACCTTGTTGTTGAAGATATTTTTCAAGACGATAGTACCATGCCCAAGAAGCCTGCTTGAGACCATATAGAGCCTTTTTGAGTCGGAAAACAATTTTTTCATCATTTCCAAAAATGAATCCTTCTGGTTGTTCTATATAAACTTCTTCTTCTAGATCACCATTGAGGAAATAATGTTTTACATCCATTTGATAAACTTTGAACTGTTCAAAGCTTGAAAAGGCAAGAAACATTCTTATGGCTTCAATTCTAGCTACAGGTGCAAATGTTTCTTCAAAGCCTATACCTTCTTACCCTTTACAAACAAGTCTAGGTTTGTTTCTAATAACATCTCCATTTTCATTTAACTTGTTTTTGAATATCCATTTTTTTCCAATAACATTTCTGTCATGGGGTCTTGGAACCAATTCCCAAGTATTATTCTTTTCAATATGATCAAGTGCTTCATTCATGGCCTAAATCCAACATTCATCTTTACTAGCTTGATTTACATTATGTGGTTCAATGGTGGATAAGAATGCCAGATATCTAGGGGATCCTACAAGAGTTATTCTTGTTTGGACACCTAATCCCTTTTCTCCCAATATTTGAGATTCAGGATGATTCTTTTGAACATACCTGGATGAAGCCTTTTTTGATATATCTTCTTCTGATGCTTCATTGGGTTCTCCTTCTCTATTTTTTTTATTTGATGAGGGAAAATATATATCATCATCTTCTTCATTAGTTTCTATTTCCATTTTGGGAGTTGTGAGAGACTCATCAATTACAACATCAATACATTCAAAAATCTTCCAAAGTCTTTTATTGTAGCATTTACATGCTTTACTTCTAGAAGAGTAATCAAGAAATATTCCTTCATCTACTCTAGGCTCAAACTTACCAAGTTTTTCATCATTGTTCTTGATAAAACATTTTCTTCCCAAAAATCTAAAATTCTTCACAGTGGGAAGATCACCATACCATAGCTCATACGAAGTTTTATCACTATTTACTTGAAGATGAGTGTTACATGGTATTTTGTCACCATCCATGCAATCCACATCTTGCACATTGGAGGACCATTTCTGTGACTTCTGTGTAGTTTCATGCCTTGCAAAAAGTGTCATTGCATCCCTTGGCATGAGAAGGAAATTTCCTTTGTTGACTATTCCTGGAACAAACCATCAAAAACATATGATTTTGGGTCGGCGCTGGTAGGCAGTTATGGCCTCACGCCCATAGAGAAATTAACACTGGGCCCCGCGCCCATTGGCACTCTGTCTCAGTGGACTACCCGCGCCAAGCAGTTTTTGATTTAAAAAAAAAAATAGAAGCGAAGTTTCCATTGCCAACTACTTCATGAGCGGAGTCAACATGGGTTGTTCGATTGAATAACGTCGAAAACCTTCCTTTGGCTTTTTGTTTCCTACATTTGGGCAATCTCCCAAAGGATAAGGCATCCCTTCCACCATATGAGGGATCCCAACCTCCTCCTCCTCTTCTATAAATACATCTCTCTCACATAGATGCAGCTAGATGAAATGGTTGAACAACTGAACAGTTTGAATAACTGGTGTGAGATAGAGTAGAAAGAGACCCATTGTTGAGAGAGAGCCTAGGCTTATTTCCTCGTCAAGTCCAATTCCCTGACGAATGCTTGAGACGCGTTTTGACTGGACCCACTCAAGGAGGTTGTAACGTCAAGGGTCTTTTGGTTGTAAACTATTTCTCTCTTCTTATTAATACATGATTGATGTTTTGGTTCCATTCTTGCATTTGATATGATTAATCTTGTGAAATACATTTAATTCTCCTTAACCAATTAGATAGTTATGAATGAAAATATTATTTCATATGCTTCTATCGTTCTCTGATCCTTATGCAGGAACCTGAGTACCACTGCTGAAGGACCGCAACGTGTCAGGACGAAGATTAGGAGATTGCCACCACAGCTACGACAACTACATTGGAACAAAGGTAGGACATCTATCCCGACTCAGTTTCATTCATTAACTAGGAATTGACGCATTAGCATGTCCTCTTGCTGCTAGACCCACCCTAGGGCTAGAGGGATCGCCTCTATCAACAGAGGGGATTTACCTACACAACAATGAGCCTTGTTGAGAATATTTACAGAAGTATGTGTTGCTTCACCCCAAAAGGTATCAGGAGTCCCAGATTCATCAAGCATAGCATGAGAAATTTTCTGAACTATTCTATTCAGTATTTCTGCCATGCAATTGTTTTTGTGGAGTTCCAACTATAGAAAAATGTCTTTTTATGCCATATTGTACACAGAAATTAAAGAATTCATCTGATATAAATTCTCCTCCTCGGTCAGATCTAAGAAATTTTATTTTTATATCTAATTCATTTTCAACCAAATATTTGAAGATCTTAAATTTTTCAAATGCTTCATCCTTATGTTTCAATGAACCAGTCCAACACATTCTAGAAAATTCATAAATAAATAGAATATAGTATTGTTCTCCATGAGGTGAATTTTTCCTTAAATGACCACATAAATCAGTATGTATAAGTTCAAGAGGTTTACTTGTTGATCCTTCTTTGACATTAAATTGCACCCTGGTTTTCTTACCAAATTGGCATGACTTGCATATGGTTCTTTTAGGTAGACTGATGTTGGGTAGATCACGAATAACTTTGAGTTTGCTAGATTTTATTATTTGAGAGAAGCTCAAATGTCCCAATCTTCTATGCCATAACCAGTTTTCTGTAGAATTACTTAGATAGCATTACTCTTGGCCACGTTTAAATATATACAAATTTTTTGTGTGTTCTTGTTCCTTTTATTACAATTTTTCCCATGTCAAGTTCATGGAATACACATTCTTTTGAACTAAAGACAACTTCATTTCCCTGATCACACATCTGATTCACACTCAACAAGTTATGCTTTAATCCATCCACATACATAACATTGTTAGCTTAAAATTTTTCTTTTAGAAAAATAGAACCTTTACCCTTAATGATAGTAGGAGAGTCATTTCCAAAAGTAACATTATTTCCTTCTCTAATGCATTGTAGGAAAGAATTTTATTTTTATCACATGTCATGTGTTTTGAGCATTTGCTATCAATGTACCATTAATTTTCTTCTCCTTCTACAAATAAATATATTCCACAGCTTTCAAAATGTAAGTCCTTATTTCTCCATACCTTGGAGCTTGTGGGTATTTGTTCTTTTGGCTGAAGTTTTCTCATGCATTTAGATTCTTCATGTCCAAATTTATTGCAATAATAACATTAAATTTCATCTTGAAAAGGAGAAAAATTGTTATAAGTATTCTTCTTTATTCTTGTCTCATTTATTTGCTTTCTTGCTTTTCTAGTTATGATGGTTTTGTATGCAACACATTGAGTAACTATATGACCAAAATTATGACATGAGAACCATTTTCCATTAAAGAAGAAATTTATGCGATCATCAAAACCTCTATTGATGTTTACCTATTGATTGATATTTCTGTTATTGTTCATCCTTGAATTGAAGTGGTCATGCTTTACCTGGGCATTGTCTTTGTTCTTTTTTTGAGTGACGAAGTGTTGTTGGCTGGCTTTTATTGCATTTAGACAGCTTATTGCTGAAGACTCAGAAGATTCTCCGATACGTCCAAGACCTGTCTTTTGATAATTTCATCTAAGGTTTCAGATCCTTTAGCAAATCTAAGATTTAAATTTTTCATTTTCTTAATTTCCTTTCTTAGACTTACTATTTCAAAGTCTAATTTCTCATCGTGCTTCTCCTTTTCTATAAGATGATTCTTTAGAGTATCTATGCCTATATTGTTTTCTTCTAGACATATTTTGAGTTGATTGATTTCTTCAAGAAAATCATTTTCTTCTAAAGCATCCATAAAAGTATCTTTAGTTTAACTAGTGTCCTTTTCAAATGCCATGAGTAGTGTAATATCTTGATCAGATTCTCCTTCTTCATTATTTGATAGACCATCACTATCTTCATGAGTATAATAACTTTTTTCTATTGATAAAATGTTTCTTATTACCTTTTCCCAAAACCTTTCCCTTTTCATGATTATCTTTATGAGGACATTTAACAGCGTAATGACCAGAGTCTTCCACAAGAAAAACATTTGAAAGGAAGCTTACCTATGAACCTTCTAGTGCCAAGTTGAAGTTTCTTTACAAAATTTATCTCATCTTCTTCTAATACACACCCTGATCCTTCTTGTTCTTCCATTTCCTTGAATTTTTCAGTAGCTCTAAAAGCAGCTTCTTTGACTTCAGATGGACCTCCTTTCCTCATTTCACACGCAGTCATAATCCCATGAAGTTGAACAATAGTAAGAGTTTGTAGATCCTGATTCTCTTCAATAATAGACACTTTTGACTCAAATTTAGGAGTTAGAGATCTTAAGAATTTTTCTACTAGAGTCATGTCGCTTATAACTTCACCCAGATTTCTCATATGATTTACGATCTCATCTAGACGTAAAAATA
This sequence comes from Pinus albicaulis, assembly GCA_034641835.2. NCBI lineage: Eukaryota > Viridiplantae > Streptophyta > Pinopsida > Pinales > Pinaceae > Pinus > Pinus albicaulis. The sequence continues at coordinate 65,657 of JAXQQM020075118.1, forward strand.
AACTATCAATGCTTTCATCATTATGCATTCTAAGTTTTTCATATTGAATTCTGAGAGTTTGGAGTTTAGCATTTTTTACCTTGGCATCACCTTCATAGATAAAAATGATTTTGTCCCATATTTCCTTCGTTGTATTTAACTGTATAATTTTGAAAAATTCTGATTCATTTAGACTCCCAATAATGCATTGACAGCCTTTGCATTGGTTTCATAGTTTTTCCTTGTTGTTGGATCTGCTGGAACTGAGGTTGGATATTGATAACCACCTTCAACTATAGCCCATACATATACTCCAAGAGACTAAATATAGGATCTTATCCTTGTCTTCTAGAAGATTAAATTGTTTCTGTTGAATAGTGAAGGTCTGATAAATGTTGTCCCATCTTGATTGCTCATCTTAGATGATCTTCCTTCTAGCGATTGAGATTCTATAGAAGGACCTGCTATGATATTGATTGTAGGGAAAAATATTGAGAGGGGGCGTGAATCCGTATTTTCAAGAATCACAATCTTATACCTTTTCTTTTACTGATTTCTATATGCAAATTTGATTAGCCCAAATATCGTATGTACGCGATTATCCTAAAAGAAACTTGTGTTTACCCAAATAACTTTATTGTTTAGATAAATATTTAGAAACATTCTTTAGCCCAAATCATCAGTTATGAATTAGATAGTTAAGCAGTAATAACAGAATAAATCATCACACAAGAGCATCACACATGACCACCAAGACTTAAGGTGGAAACCCAAGTCAGGAGAAAACCACCATTGTTGTTGTCTTTGTCTTCAATATTTATTATATAGAAAATTTCTTACAATGTTGTGTTGATGTAGACTCATATTAGTACGCAGGCATCTACATGAAGAAGGATGCAACCTTCTCTCGTTCTCCAGCTGCTACTAGAAGGGAGCTCCAACCCCGTGATCTTGTTTACCAGCCACTATTGGAAGGGAGCTACAACCCCCTGAAGAAAACACCATCTTCTACTGGCAGGAAGCTTCTACTTCCACACTGAAGGCTTCAACCCTCAAACCCGCTGCAGACCACATTTCATAAATTTTAGCGGGCTGAAATCTTGTTGGGCGTGGTCATCCCATTTGAATGGGATGTCCTGGTGAAGGAGGCCCAGGAATCCTTGAGCACAAGTGGCGTAATCAGGGACGAAACATCTCAAAAAATTTCCTTTCCCTGCAAGTTTTACATTTTCATGAGGGTTCGAGGTGGAGGTGCCTCTTTGATGGCTTGGACCTTGGGGGGGTCCACTAGAATTCCTTGCTGGGACACAATAAAACCTAAAATTCTTCCTGCTATGACGTAAAATATGCACTTGAGGGGGTTAAAGCATAGGTTGTATTGTCGGCATTGCTAGAATACCAGTCGTAGATCCTCGAGATGGTCTGAATGCTTCTTGGAGCGAACGGTGACATTGTCCAAGTAGGCGAGGATAAGGTGTGCCAAGTCATGAAAGATGTAATTCATGGCCCTTTGGAAGGTGGTTCCTGCCTTTTTTAGGCCAAATGGCATTACCTTGTATGTGAATGTGCCCTAGGGGGTCGTGAACATGGTTTTGTACTGGTCAGTGTGGTGGATTTGAATTTGATTGTACATAGAGAATCCATCCATGAAGGAGAGAGCCTCGTGGCCCGCACAAGCATCACTGACTTGGCCGATGAATGGGGTAGGGTAATTTTCCTTAGGACATGCTTTGTTCAAATCACGAAAATCAGTGCAAACATGTATGGTGCCCTATTTTTTCATGACAGGAACAAGGTTGGAAACCCAAGATGTGTAAGAAATGGGGTAGATAAACCCGCCTTTGTGAAGCTTATCTATTTCTTGTTTTATTGCTTCTGCCTTGGATGGGTGCATTTGAGGCTATTTCGGGCGTATCGGTGGTACGTTAGGCTAGGTGTGAATATGGTGCTCTACTATAGTGGGACTAAGCCCAGGAATCTCTGAGTAGTCCCATGCAAAGATATCTCTACACTCCTGTAGAAATTGGGTATAATATGTTATCTCTTCTAGTGAACATGCTACCCCCAGTGATATTTCTTCGACCTTTCTAGGATTTTGAGATATATTCACCTTGATGGTAGATAAATTTTTTGACATGTTTCCTTCCTCAAACGCATCGGGCGCCAGGATGGGGTTATTTAACCAATCGAATTTCCCTTATGGGAGGAAATATTTTGATTTGATCAAATAATATCTTATTCTTCTGTCTTGTTAGGACTGAATGCTTTTCGTGGTAGAAAAAGCGAGCGGTGATGCATAACATCCCATGGATAATATGGTTTCGTCATGGCCTCAAGGATATCCTCATTTGAATGAAATAGGAATCCTAAGGGGGATTGATTCAGCATAAGGCCGTGAAGAACAGGTTCAGTCTGAACGAAGCTGGTTGACATACATGAAAAGGATTCCATCTTCGACGTGGTGGAACCAGATGCGGTTGACAGAGTGCATATGGATTGGGTTTGCACTGTTGTTGTTATAGCTACCCTCATAGTTGCAGCTGACTCGACACCTATGATAGATGAGAAGACAACTTGAGTCATGGTTACGATACATGATGATATGAATTGTATATGGTGTATCGTGTCATCGGTGTTTGGTGGAGGAGGAATTTCCCTTATGGGAGCTTGCATGTGTGCAAGGCTAGATTCCTCGTTGGGCTGGGCACTTTCCGGGAGTTGGAAGTTGTGCCTGGTACAAAGGTGCCTGAATGTTTCCATTAGTGGGCATGCCTTTGGTTTGTGGTTATGGCCGATGAAAATGGTCCACGGTACCATGGTGTCAAATGAGTAGAATATGTGGGAATCAACACTACACTTCATCCCCGAAGTGGACGCTTGAAATGGATCAGACATAGAGGAGAGGGTCCTCTACTGCCATTTTCGATTTTTTGGCTAGGGAATGTATAACTCTCTCAGGGAGTGTAGACTTAACGCCACTGTTTCAGCTCTAATATTTTGGAGATGATCAAATTTTATTTTATGATGAAAGTGTGAGAAAATTTGGCAATAACAGTGTGTGATTTTCTCTTGGTTAGAGAGATGTCTTTGCGGGATGGAAGAGACTATGTGCAAACTGTTTGTGAGGTGCTTTAGTTCTTTTCACTGATTGACCTGGTGGCCAATTCTGTCGCGTAGCTTGTATGTTATCCTAGCTTGAACATGGGTTGTTCTTGGCTAGTGCGCCTTCCTAAATTGCCCAATATGCTAAAATGGGTATGGAGTAGACTGCTTGTGGGCAACCTGCCTTCTATCATGGTTGTTAGGTTTTGGATTGATAAGATTTTAACGTTTAGTCTCTAATATATGTATCATGTCGATTAGAGGGTGTACTTAGGGGATATAGGTATAGTGTGGCTCATGGTGGTTTCCCTGACATACTGGGCATAAGAACCTTACATGGGGATCCCCATCTTGCTCGTTTGATGAAGTGACCAGGTACCAGCGACATAGTGCTTCTAAGTCAGGGCAAGTGGATACCACATGATTGCATCTGTTACATGACACACATGTTTTTCTTCTCCATGGAGGGAGGTTGGGGGTGATTGAGGGTTCCCCAACTGGTCTCTTTTTAGCTGACCGGAAGAGGATGGATCTACTCGCCACATCCTCTTGAGTCATTGATCTATTCATGGATTCTATGTTAGAGCCATCTTCTAGAAAGACCCAGACTATGGCTGAGCGGAAACTAGCTAGTGCTACACATAATCTAGGGATATAGGGACAATGGTGTAATGGATGATTGCCACCACATATCTAGCATGAATACTGAGTGGCTAGAAAGTCAATGCGGTATACTACATGGATTGGATACCATCGCTGAAACAATTCTAGGGCTGGAAAATCAATGATTAAATGATTTCATTCATTATAGAGTGCACAATGCTCGATAGGGGGAGGGGGAATGGCTAGGTGTCTTTTAGGTGACTTTTTTTCCTCCTGAAAGTATAAAATGATGCGAGGTTCTTCTCCAGTTGACTGGATGGAGGGATCCTCTTGATAGGATTTCTCGATGGCATGTAAAGAATCCATGTATCATAGAATTTATGGGAAATGATTGGTATAATGAGCATAATGGCCACAGATAGCACATGCGTGATTGGTACGCAATGCCTTGCCTTGGTTTTTGGTGGCTGGTTCCTTTTTACGGGAACTTGTTGCCGTGAGATTTGATACAAAGCTAAGGAGTGGTTTTAAATCATCCAAATCTAGGCATATGTGGTTAGGGTGGACTACTATGTCACATATGGCGCAAATTTGTAATTCCCGTTTCATGGTGGGATTCTCTACCTTCTTCCCTCTTTTATTGGTGTTCTTGGTCATAACCATCGGTTTTGAAATGGGAATTTCCTTTGAAGAGATGTTTTTTACAGTCTCCTGAATGGGTGGGGCCTCCTCTGGACTGAGGGGGATTAACCCTGTAGAGGTGATGTGCATGGCTCCTATCGTGGGGAACCAGGCACCAAACTGGAATTACAAATGATAAGTTTGGTAACACCAGAGTGGCCAATACTTCTTGTGACACAAAACCAGCTGGGGGATAGAAGACAGGAGTTTGGGAGGCAGTGTAGGCTAGAGAAGCTGCCATGGCCGAGGACTCGGTGTCGTTATTGCTCATCTTCATCTCTTGGCTAGCTTCGGTGCTTCATGGGGACATCATGCACACCAGCGCCTCTCTGACATCAGATGATGATTCTCGTATGACAAGGGGATCTACTACGAATGAGCCAAGGATGGACAATGATTTGAACTCATCGAGGCCATATTATTGGTATCGTGTAAGTGTCTTGACATATGTGTCTACATAGGGTAGAACGACATTAGTATTTGTTAGGGGTCGCTTGTCATAGTATGTTAATTGGTCGACAGTAATGATGCGATCCTCATGGGGGAACATCATAGTTTAGAAGACGGAGGAGGCTATGGCTGACATGGCATACATATAACTCCAACCAAGTAGTATATTGTAATCCAGCTAAGCATCCAAGACTTCAATGTCTATAAGGACCATCTTGCTGGCTAAGCAGACCGAGACATTTTGGTAGAGGCTGATGAGAGTTGATGGGCGCCTGTCGTATGCTATGAGCATGATGTCTGATGGCTTTAGTTTAGGTGACCCTAACTTCTGCTAGATGTTCTTTGACATGATGCATGTGGATGGACCCTCGTCAATGATACATCAGTGAATGGTGATGTTTTGAACTAACACCGGTATCTGGAAGGTGACCATTGAAGGAAGCCTAGGGGTGGCTTTATCTAAATCGAAAGCCATTAGGCGCGAATCGACAGGGTCGATGGCACCTAATGCGGAAAGTAAGGCTTTCCTTTTCTTTGTGCATGATTGTAATACCTCCAAAGCTGACATGGAGGTAGGAGATTGGGCTAAATCGTCCACAACGCTATAGTTATGGGCCACTTTGGAATGTTTTCCTACCCGCCTAGTTGGTCCCTTAACCATCTTTGGCAAAGGTTCAATAGGTATCTTGGATATGGTCAAAGGTTCTCTTGGTGCACTCGCGCTAGCCCCTGACGAATTGGTGTCTGGTGGGGTATTATAGTTTCTGTTCCGTGTCTGGAAAAAAATTTCTTCGCCAGTCATGTAGATTTCATGGCTATTTTTTCCAGAATCATTGGGAGTTTTTTGTTGCTGTTGGGTGCTAAATCCCCCTTGGTGGCGGAAAGGCTCCTGCATGATGACTATCTAATTTGAGGATCCCCCTTGTCCACGGTTACCTTGAAGCTTCTTCAATTCAGGGAGATCAGAACAGTGGTGAGTGTAATAGCCGTATTCACCAAAGATTGCACAAGAGTGGTTGGTCTGAAGATTCGCCCTCTTGTTCTTCCCTTGGGAGTTGTTTGGCTCCTGGTTTTGATTTCAGTTGGAGTTTCCTCCAGCCTGAGATCACGAAGGGTGTTTTCGATTGTTACCCTCCTATCTAGGATTAACATTTGGTTTGATTTTTCCTTTTTTCATTGTCGTGTTAGGAGGATAGCTAGGATTATCCTGATTGTATGATTGGTGCGGTTGTGCTTGGGAGGGTTGTACAAATTTCACCTGAGCATTATTCTGCATAGGTGGGTTTCGTGCTAGGGACTAGGCGTATTGCGGTCCTTTTCCCTAGTTTGTGAATGATTGTTGGGGAAGAACTCTTCTGCCAACATTTCTAGCTGCGTACTGGGTCTCCTGGGCTGGAGGATATGGACCTCCTTGCTGATGGTGGTATGACTGCGACCTATTGGTCATGTTTTGCAAGGGTGCATGATGACTCTGGTAGCCATGTTTTAGGATGTTATAGGTAGAATCATATACATAACTAAGGTACTGAACATTGCTGCTTAGGTGATTTTGGGTCAGTGACCCAATCAAACCGTCTTTCGAGTTTGGCGCACCTAGAAATTCTTTGTAAGTTTGCAGGCATGGGGCATTAGGCAGGATATTGTAAATATATCCCGACTGCGTGTATATCAGCTCTAGCTGTTGGGCCTTATTGATGGCGTCGTCTTTGGATGTGGGATTTTGGGTTTTCACATGCTTTGAAATCTCTGCAGTGAGAGTTTTTAGGAACAAGTCCAACATAAATTGATCGTTGAGTTTGGCTTTGCACAAACTACGATGTCACCGCCATTTGTGGAGATGGTCCATGATATGGACAACAAGTTTCTGCCTAAAATGGGTCAGTAATTCCATCTCCGAATCATGGTGGAAGGGTAACTAAAAATAGGTAAGGAATGCAGTAACGAGCACGCTAAAAGTACCATCTGTAACAGATGGTTGCTCCACATACCATTTCACGGGTGGTCCAGTTAGGGTGCGTTGAAATAGCCTAAGTCAAATAGTATCTTCAATGATGCTATTCGATGAACACCATAGGTAGAAAGTCATAATGTGATTTCCTAGGCATGGGTGGCCATGTTGGGTTCTGTACAATAGGGTCATTCGTTAACTTGGTTAGATTGGGCAAGTTTAACGATGCTAAGAATGGTGACTGCGAGTTGAGAGCTATTGCACACTGTGAAGACACAATGTTCCAGTTAGGTCTAGGGTTTGCCTACAACGTACCCGGTTGTGAGTTCACTTGGCTTTCCAAATGGGTAGCTCTCCTCTACCCCCTAGGGGTTGTGGGAGGAGTGGTATGCGGTGACGCTATGGGGGTTTCCACTAGTGTGGCATTGGGTGACCGTCGAGGGTTCCTAACTAAAGATTCCAAAATAAAGGATGAACCAATTAGGGTGGAAGTGTTCTGTCTTTGACACCTGAATGGTGAAAGACCTGGAACTCCTCCTGGTAATGGGAGGAGGTCCAAAAGACGTCTATATCGATGAGGTCCCATTGGGTTCGTTATGGTGTCGACTAGGTATGGTTTTTGGAACAAATATTCAGTTCTATGAGAGGTGAAGTATTAAAGAAAAAATGGTGAAAACATACATAAAACAAAGAAAAATAAAAGTTAATTTCCCTTTAGATTATCTCTATGTGATTGACAATAAAAAAAAAATGGTTTTGGTTGCCTTTGCCCATGATACTCAAAATCCTGGAGACCTATACGTCCTCACACTCTCATAGTAACTGGGCCTTGCAAAGATATCTTCTGATGGGTACTGGGGCTAATGTCCTGAAAGAACTAACAACCCCTTCCAGTAGCTGAAGAATTGACCATGGTAATGGGTAGAGGATCTAGTGCTCCCTACATCGTCACCTATAGGGAAGGATGACCTAGATTTGGCCACTAAGTATTGTCATCCCACATGAGAATTCAAGTCTTGAGCTTCTTGGTAAATCAGCTACCTATACCAAGTATTAGACGAGTCGGGTAGCCTAAAATAATACCGCACGCATTGGGCCTAAGCTTAACCCCCTCTGAATTGGGTCTTTATGGCGCTCAAATTTTCTTTTCCGTGGGCAGATAGATAGATTTTGAAGCTCTGTAAAAAGTCAAATTCTATGTTTCAAGATGTAAATTGACAAAGGAAACTTATTGGATGCCTACCCCCTTGGTCCTAACCTAAACTATAATTTCTCTTGTGGCCCCTGTGGGGAGAGTTAATGAGTTTAGTTCGGTTAGTTTTAAGGTGGATTTATGTCACTTAAGGTGTGGAAGTGTGTGAGAAAGAAGTTAACAATAACATAGTTTTAAAATGTGGATATGCGGTGATCCTTTACACATCCCCTATTAATCTATGTTTGGTTGTTCCTTGCTATAAGCGAATCATGTGCGGATATGGGCCACTTACAATGTTTCCTAGTTAATCTAAGTTATCAACTAAAGGGAGATGCAAAATTATCAAAAGAGAGCTTTCATATACTTGCCTAGGGTCACCAAAAGGTGCAAAGGCAACAAAGATTAATTTTTCTCTAAGGATAATTAAATCCTAGTCGCAACTCCTAGTGCCAAAAAGAAATTAAACTAAACTTAATGACTTTAAACTAGGAAAAATGAAAAACTAGCTAAGCATATGTGGATTATGGCCACTTACTCTAGTGACCTCTTTATGTGTTTTTGGTGTCTATGCTCGCAAAAATAAGTTATTTCAGATTGAAAATAAATTGCTCCCTACTTAAACTATGTGTTTTTTTTTTTGTGAAAATAAACTTTGAAATTTTAAAACTAATACCTAGCACTACTCAAATGTAGTCGACGGTGAGTTTTAACAAGTCACGGGACACTTCACATAGTGCTAGAAGTTTTTCTATGGGTTTCCAGTAAATTTACAAACATGAAATGAAGGAAAATAGCAGAAGTTTTTGGCCTCTAGTTTCTGCGCACAAATGTCTCACGCAGGCGCGACATCTATCACGCAGGTCAGTGCTGAACACATGGAGTCAGGTGCATCTGTTTGTGTAAAATGCGCGCGAATTTCCTACAACGATCTTTTTGGAGCTTCTGAACTTTGGCCTCTCACTGAGGGTGAACGACAAGAGAAGAAGAGAAGAGGGGTTTTCCAAGCCAAAATCCAGAGCAGAGAAAATGTCCCTGCAACAGGTGCAACAACATTAACTAGAAGAAGTAAAATTAGTGGAGTCGCAAATCCCATGTTGGTGGGTTTGGTGCACAAGTTTACCAATCCACACTTGCTTAAGAGAAGTGGTCGCTGCCCCTTAAGCTTTGGTCACAGGAAGATAAATAAAAGAGTTATCATGTTAATGAACATGCTATGAAACATTAAACAAACTAAATAATGATATAGTATGCATATGTAGAGAGAAAACAAGACTAAAATAAATAAAAAAACACGAAATCTCATATAGAGTTATACAAAAAAATAATACTAACGGTGGCATCAATGTACCCTCTTATTGTTTGCTATTAAGGAGAAATATAGTACGTTTGCACAATTGCCAAGGGGCCCTTAGAACTATGGATTTCTAAGACCCGATGCAAGGACGTTTTTACCTTCTAACTGCTTGGTGCAAGGTCTGTCTCTCTACTCCAAAGGATTGGAGTTGTAGGATGGCAAACAACCGAATCCCCTCTCTACTTCTGCTCCGGAGTACACATTGCTGGATTGCTTCAAAGAAATTTTGGTCAGCATAACAATGTGCTCTCCTTTTTTTCATTTCTTGGTGGCCTTTTATAGATGAATTAAAAGTCTCCTTCCCTCTCTTGGTACATTGATGGATAGTGACCCAAGAGAGGGGGTTGATTCCATTATGTGCCACTTGATTTCATTGTGTGCTCCCTTGAGGTCCCAAGGAGGCTTAGGAAACTGTCCTTGGGTGGCCTCACGTGGGGGATCATTTCCTTGGAGTGTGCCTTGTGGTGTCGGAAAGTGACTTCCACCACTCTCAGGTCCACGTGGCTTTTGGAGGGAAAGCCATGCAAAGGCACACCTATCGAAGGAAAATGTGCACAAAGGCGCATTCTACCAGGTTATTGAGTGCAAAATTTGATTTTTCCTTTGGACCTTAGAGGTTTTCTAAAATTTTTAGATTCTCTAATGTGCCTCAACCCTTTAAATCCTTATGCCTGACATTTAATAGTGTCATCTTTTACTTGTCCGATTTTCCAGTGATAACAGTTGCCATCAAGTCCAAAGGGGGAGATTGTTGGCAATATGATTCTTATGATTGCATATGTTTTCCTTGATGGTAACTCACTTAAAAATGCTAAATTATATGGCTTCTGGAGAAGCTCAATGGTTTAGCAGATGGTCTAGTAGAAGAAGGGTATAATTTAGTAGGAGATCTAGCATAATATGGTCAATTTTCATATTGAAGGTCATATACACGAGTTCATGCAAGAAAAGTCACCGATACACGCGGAAAAAGAACGAGCAAAGTCGTGTATGCCTTTTGCACTCTTAAATTATGATACCAGGGGGTATTACCATGGTTTTGGCCCACAATATTGAGCACTATGTCGTCTATTTGATTCTGTCCACATTAGGGGAATTTTGAGGTCTAAAATGGGCCTTATAAGAAAAATGTACAACAAAAATAAACTTTATAACAACCAATAGGATTCAAGATAATGATGTCATCCATAATGGATGATTCACCATTTTTGGAGTAAAAAAGTAAAAATATTAAAAAATAATAAAATAATAAAACTACCTTTTCAACTCGTATTTTAAATTTATCTCGCAAAATTTTTACTCAAATTTGGAGCAGGAGTACTCGTTGGATGTGGAATTTAATTCCTCATCCAAGGAGTACCCATGTTGCATACTTTCGATGAACTCTTCTACACGAAAAATGAGAAATACATAAAAAAACGTGATTGTAATCATGTTTTTTTATGTATTTCTCATTTTTCGTGTAGTAGGACCCATCGAAAGTATGCAACATGGGTACTCCTTGGATGGGGAATTAAATTCCGCATCCAACGAGTACTCCCGCTCGAAATTTGAGTAAAAACTTTGGGAGATAAGTTGAAAATATGAATTGAAAAAGTAGTTTTTTCATTTTTCCTTCTAAAATTTGATGATGTCATCAAATCTTATTAGATTTTTTCCACTATTATTTTATAATTTCCTTAGGAGGCCCATTTTAGACCTCAAAATTCCCCTAATGAGAATACCATTGGCACTTGTGTGGTTTTGGCTCATGGTATTGGTAAAGCATAAACCTATATAAGGAGAAGAAGGTCATAGTGCAAATGGGTGCAAGGATATCGATTTTAACTGAATACTTCTCTATGAAGTATATCTGCATAGAATTGGTTCTTTTTATTGGTAGATATGAAATTATCATGCACCTATTGATACAATTATGGATCAGGATCTTTATAATTGAAATGAATTTATCTTTAGAATTGAAATGACTATGTATTTGCTTGATCTATTGGTGAAATGTTTAGATCTGTGACCTGGCACATGATTTCTGAAGGGAAGGGAAAAATCTAGGTAAGTCTATAGATCTGATCTTTCTGCAGTCTTGAATATTTACATATCTATACGCTGGTTCATCATAGTGAAAGCACGTATACACACAGGTTTGTTTTAGAAAAAGCGTGTATGGAAGTTAGGGTTTTTAAAATCTTGATGGAGAGGATATCTATTTATTGTTGCTATATTTCTGTTGTCTGTCACTGAAGTCTTCATGTAGATCTGGGTTGTTTGAATACTGTATATGTTGCTAATTGAATATGTAAAAATATGATCAATGAGTGATTAAATATGATTAATGATGCTGACTAAATAAGGGTTCTATAAATCTGGAAAGATATATCACGAAAAGCCTCAAATCTATTTATGAGTCTGATCAAATTCTGGAAATTCAGTATTCAGAGATCTATACGCAGGTTGGAGTGAAGGAAAGCGCATATGCACGCAGGTTACAATAAAGTGAAGTAGCATATGCTTTTAATAAGATGAATGATCAAGGTTGAATTTGATTCTGCATGTTGATTCAAAAGTCTGGGTTTATTACTGTGTTCTGGTTACAGTGATCTTACTATTCTGTTTAAAGTTTGGGTTATAGTTGTGAGTGTTGATATATATATATTGAGTTGTGTTTAAGCTGTTGGATCCAGTGTGAAAATTTATGAAACGTGGTCTACAGTGGGTCTAAGGGTTGAAGCCTTCAGTGTGGAAGTAGAAGCTTCTTGCCAGTAGAAGCTGGTGTTATGTTCAGGGGGTTGCAGCTCCCTTCCAGTAGTGGCTAGTAAATGAGATCAGGGGGTTGGAGCTCCCTTCCAGTAGCAACTGGATAATGAGAGAAGGTTGCAGCCTTTTGCAGGTAGATGCCTGCGTACTAATATGAGTCTGCATCAACACAACATTGTTAGAAATTTTCTATATAATAAATATTGAAGACAGAGACGATAATAGCGGTGGTTTTCTCCCGATTTTGGTTTCCACCTTAAATCTTGGTGTTCATATGTGATGCTTTTGTGTGATGATTTATTATGTTATTACTGCACATGTTTACTGCTTAAATATCTAATGCATAACTGATGATCTGGGCTAAATAATGTTTCTGAATATTTATCTGAACAGTAAAGTAATTTGGGTATATGCAAGTTTCTGTTAGGATAATTGCGTACATAATCTAGTTGGGCTAATCAAAGTCATGTATAGAAATAATTAAAATAAAAAGTAAAATATTGTGATTCTTGAAAATACTGATTTACCCCCCTCTTAGTATTTTTCGCAACAAATTAGTGGTAAAGTCTGGGTTAGACTTAGGTGATAAGGGTATGCCAACTTAACAACTACCTTGGGTATAAAAATTTGAGGGGGGTAAGGGCGAAAGTGAGTGGGGCTCACTCACTTCGCAAGGTTGGATGGATTTATTCAAGGAACCCCAAGTCAAGTTTAAGGGGGGAATGTTAGGTAAATTGACTTGGGGTTAGAGTCAAGGTTAACCAGGTTAAACAATCAGGTAGTTTTGGGGTACATGGTATTGTGCACCTATGGTTTTCGGCTCATGGTATTGCATGTAATGGAGCCTATAAAAGGTTGGGAAGACTTCATTGTATGAGAGGCCTGGATGTGAGTGGTGAAGGTTCACTTGGCTAGATTGGCCTTTGGCCAAGGCTAATGAAATTTCATTAGGATGGGTTTTCCCTAGAGTTAGGGTTTTTTCTCGGTTAAATATTTTTTATGTTTTATTGTTACTAAATTTATTAATTTTCTCAGTAAATAAGTTAATGTCTCTCCGATAAATTATTTCTTCATTTGGTATCCGATCCATATTTGGCTTCCGAGTAACACTTTTGTATCCAAGGGTTTTATTGGCCTGTGAATGGAGATATGATTTGTTGCTAGATTTTTTTTTTTTTTTTTTATGTTTATTCCTCTCGATATGCATATGAAGGTATTGGATAAATATAGATCTAGTTAAGATATGCGTGTGATGAAAGAGGATTTGGTCAAATCTGATCATCATAAAAATGATGGACGCAATCATGTGGAAAATATCGAACTACTAAGGATTGAGATCATTGTTGTCGATGAAGATGCTTGTTAATTATCTGGTTGTCGGACGCTCCTGCAGATGTCAACGATGATGAATATTGATGCATAGATCAAAAGGAAGACTGTGAATGCCTTTGAAGGAAATCCAACTGAGGAGAGATGCATGATGTCTATGTTGTATGATCATCATATGTAGGAGGTCATGGATTTTACTACGCATGAGAATTTTCTCACTCGGAGTGGCTTCTCATTGTGATCATGGAAACAACACTCAAGATTTATGATAGTTCCAGTGATTATATGAAAGCAGAGACAAGCCTTGCAACAGAGAGCATGAAGTTGTTTAAAAAGTGTAAGACACAGTTTTGGTTGTGGAGAACGTTGCTGAGAGGTGGTGCAGGTTCTGGTTATACATAGGAGAAAATTGTCTTGTTGGGGTGGACTCCTCGATGGTGAAGGATTGGAATTGATTGCGTGGGAGTGTAGGAACATGATTGGATGAGATTCAATGAGCCATCGATGCATATGAAACAATGTACCTTCAAGGCAGTTGCAGGGTTTGATAATAATCCCATGATGTGTCTATTCAGATGTGTGTATTGAGGACTGTTATGTCGTGTCAGGAACTCAAATTTTTGGTCAAATTCAGGATGTTTGAGCAGAAGATATCGAAGCCATCATGATTCTCATGGATTCTAGAACAAATTTGAGTCCACAGGAAGAGAAAAGTTTGAGAGATTTGAAAAGTAGCGAGTATTGAAGCATGGACCTAAGAGCCTCAGATTTGAAGGCGGTTGAGAAGTAAAGCAGAGAAATGAGAACCATTTTTGGTGTGAGTTTGATCCAGTCGAGGTAATTCTCATTTAACATTAGGGTACAAGTTTCTCTGCGTCAAGGAAAAAGCTCATGTTGTCTTGTTGTGGAGCAGTAAAAGTAGTGCATGTGACAAAGGTGGCCATGACATTGGTCGGGTCAAAGAGACTTTCAGGCCCTAAGAGGCGATATATATGGAAGGAAGCCTGATCCAGATAGCCATTGAGAGTTAATGAGAGGGTGGAATGGTGTAAAGGCGGGGGTTGAGAGTGGGGCCCAGATTGAGCCTCAAAGAGAGCTGGGACTGGACCATCCGGTTTTTCGAGAACGTGCACATCAGTAAAGTCCTCAGACTATTAGATCGGGTTGAATGTCTTGTTGGGAATGAGCTCCAAGTTGAACCAATTGAGACTTTCGGTGATGCGTGCCAGTGAATGGTGACTATACTATGGGGCATTCAAGAGCATTTTGGAGTTCAAAGCTCTAGCGTACTCACTTGTAGAGCATGCTACAAAAGGAAACCAAGTGGTGTATAATATTTGACAAGATGATATGTAGACTATGTTTAATGGGAGAGAGGATGGAAACTTGACATATATATATATATATATATATATATATATATATATATATATATATATATCTATATCTACTATATCTATATATATGATCTGAAAATGGAAGTACTTGAAAATGTGTGCAAGGTATCCATTTCCATTAAATTAAATGTGTGCAAAATTTTCCATGTCTTGCTGATTAAACAAAGTGTTTTTGGTAACTGTTTATGAGTTTATGTGTGAGGGTATGTTAATTTAGTTTGTTGTTTAACATATTAAATCATAAATACACAGCAAGATAACTTTAGCATAACATGACATAGATGTTTGGTGAGCAGTTCACCCCTCCTGGGCTACGTCTGCTGAATCAAGCCTCCCAAAATGAGCTTGTACTCTTGTATTATAATGCTCTCAAATGAAATACAAGTTTAAAAGTGCCTCAATAGGAAAATCTAAATGAAAATACAAATTAAGAAGACATGAAAATGCTAAAAATGCCTTTCCATATTCACTAAACAGTGAAAAATTACAAAATACAGTGCCTTCTTCATTGGGCCCTGATGGCTCTTTGAACTCCTTTGAAGATTTTCGTTCTATAAAAGTCCTCAAATAGGTCTGAAACCTCTTCCATTAGGTTCAAAAGGTCAAAAATAGCTGAAAATGGTTTTTGGTTCACCTCAAACAATGAGGTACAACTCTAGATAACTCCATTTCCCCAATGGCCCTAGTGGCTCTCCAAGATTCCCTGAAGCTAAAAAGGCTCTAGAACACCTCTAATACCTCTAGAACCTATCCCAATGGCTCTATAATGCTGAAAATACCCAAAAAAAAAAAAATTGTCTAAAAAGGTTTATCTATCAAGAACTTATGACCAAAACAGTATTTGCCCAATGTCCCCCCAAAACCCCACTAAAAGTGGGCTAACTACAGATAGGGACACCAATTTTAGCAAAAGGCCGAATTAAGAAGAACCCGCCCCAGACTTGGTGGTAACTGAAAATGGTTAAATTTATTTTTAGGCAGTCGGAAGTCACATGAACCCTCCGCCCAAACCGCTTGAATAACCGTTGAAACAAACCGTGGCATAAATCCAACCGTTTACATTAAAAACAAGGGGAGTGGTCACATATGGTTAATACTCGCCATTTTAAAAATTTTAACGAACCACCATTTCATGGCCCCTTGGTTCCTGGTAGGTGGTTATATTAGAAGTGGGGGCTGGCCCCCATATGCTGCCAACCATAACTTCATTAACCTTCAAATAAGACGTGAATGCCATATCGGTTAAGAAATAATGTTGTAGTGCAATGGTAAGTAGTGCACCTTGTGGATATGAGGTCTCAGGTTCAATCCTGTCGAGACACAAAAATTTTAACTGACCTTGCCTGGGCCACGTGGCGGCCTCCAGGCCTGCCACGTGGCATCTTTCTATTGGCCTGTGAATCCAAAAGTCAATCCAGTAACCAATACACGATTGCCACTTGTAATAAAATGATTGGCCCAGGTGGAATATTATAGGGAATATTCCAATAATATTCCTTGGAATATTCCTTTTTTAATTTTTCAAAATTTGAAAGTCAAACCTCGTCAACTCATTTTTTTGGAGTTTACTGAAAACTTCAAACTTGCATAAATTTCACATATGATGTCAGATTTGAGTGCCGTTCATAGCGCCAGGATCGTATCATCGAGGCTTATCTGTTCATTCAGGTTGTAAGTGATATTGAACACTTTCAATTTTGAGCTTTTTCCATAGCTCGAACTTGAGCTCCTGGTCACACCTCCCAAATGAGAAGATTTTGGATCCCAAAAGCTCACTGAAACGTTGAAACTGAACTATATAGAAAATGAGAGAATAACAACATCCTCTTCTCTTCAGCCTTCAAAAGTTTTCCTGACTTGTCAACTGTCCTCATGGCAAATTTTTGCTGAATGAGCCATGTACTTGTGCCGAATCCCGACCAAGTTTTCTCGCCATACCAATCTGCCATTCTGAAACCAAAAATGACACTTGCTGAACTTTGTGCCCTCTTTGCTTGCATGCCTTTCCATCTCATGGAATCTTGCACCGCTTTGCACCGACACTTCATTCTGTGCACCAATCAACACCAAAGGCACCTTGTGCAACATACGACATTGACAACAAGTTGACCTGAAATGTGCTATATAATTGACACAAAAAATCTGTAACAAGTGTGCACACAATCGACACAATTCGATAAACAACAAGATACATCTTTACAAACATGTGTATGTATCATGTACAATGAACTATACATAGTTCGCTAATTACACATACAACCTCTATGTACGTGTGCAACTTCAACTCTTCTTTTCAAATACCAACATGTACATCATCCAAAAATACATGTGGGTGACTAAGAACTTAAATAAAAGACATTTTTGTAACATGAGTGAGTATTATACTCATCATTTACACCTCCATGGAAAAATTTTGCAACAACAAAGAAATTTCTTCAACTAAAACTGCTTTTACATGCAAAATTGCATAAACTTTTCAACTGAAATACATGCATACCGATCTAAAATTTACATGTACAAAATGAGTATGACTTACTGCATTAAGAAGTTAATCCACTTCCTACCAAGCCAAATCCATGGCGTCTTTTGTTGCAACAACAGTTCTTCATGTGAATCTTCCATTTCCACATCGATAATGGAATCCATAGATTCACTTGCGCCAATATTTTTGTCCTCTAGCTGCATGTGCTTTGGACGATGAGTTGGATGCAAGGTACAAAAATGAGAGACATCATGTCCCTTCTTTTGACAAAATGTGCAACTCTTAAGCACTTTTTGAGAAAGTTTTCTTTGCCTCTTCTGCTTCCTGTGTGCTTTCTTTTTTAAACAACATCTTGAAGTAACATAGTTAAATCCACCACAAAATGTGCAACACAAATTTCTTTCATTTGAACAAGAAAAATTATCATTATTTGCTGAAACATAATCAAATTGATGATGTGAATAATTATACCTCTTTTGCTGCATGGAATTTCCATCCTTTTTGTCTTCGAGAGACGATGAACTAGTAGAGGAGACAACTTTCTTTTTAATACTTTCATCACTGTTCTTGTCTTGAAAACTGTTTACATTTGCATGTTTTCCATAAGTGTTATGTTTACCGCAATCATCCTTAAAACAATGTTGACATATATGCAATTTGGAACTTGGAATAAAGGTTCTTTTAAAACTTGCATCACATGCATTCAAGGATTTGGATTCTTCGCCATAATACTGCTCATATCCAAGATCAACATTCTTGGGTCACTCCACAACCAAAATAGGGTCAACCATGCCTTGTGTATGCTTTCCGAAACCTTTTCCTTCATGATATCCCATCTTAAACATTAATTTGGACCCTATACCCCTTGTATGTTTTTCAAAATAACCAACACACTTTTCAATTGAGGAAATTGAAGACAAGTTGGAATGGTTTACCTCATCCTCATGCTTGCTCTTGGACAAATATTCTTGAGCTTGAAGGAGTTGTTTCTTCATGTCATGCAAGCTTTGGAGAATTTCTTTATTCTCTTCCTTCATAGCCAACAATTGTGCGTGAAGCTTAACACTTTCTCTTTGATCCTCAATGAGAATCTGCACCATGTCCTTCACCTTAATGAACTCATTCTTCATTTCATCATTGAAGAATCTCGTGAAAGAGGGAACTTTACTTGTGGAAGAAGTTGACATTATGTAAATTTTCAAAGTAACAAAAGGAACTTCAAAGAAAGTTCTCAAAGCTTTCTAACAATGGGAAGCTTTTAACCAAATGTCTTTACAGCCATACTCTTATTCAAGCAGCCATAAAACACAAACTCCAATAAATTTTGTAGCAAACACTAATCAAATGGGTTTGTTTTCCAAAGATAAACTTGAGGTAAATTGGGGTAAGGAAGATAGTCTTCAACTCTTCATTCCTTTCCAAGACTTAGCTAACATCAACTATCCTTTCAACTCAAGCAAACTCATACAATCAACCATTTTTCAACCAATAAAACAGTCAATCTCTTACACTGTTTTAACACTTTTTGCACAAAAAAAAATGCTCAACCTAAGCTCTGATACCATCTGATATGAAAATGGAATTACTTGAAAATGTGTGCAAGGTATCCATTTCCATTAAATTAAATGTGTGTAAAATTTTCCATGCCTTGCTGATTAAACAAAGTGTTTTTGGTAACTGTTTATGAGTTTATGTGTGAGGGTAAGTTAATTTAGTTTGATGTTTAACATATCAAATCAGAAATACGCAAGAAGATAACTTCAGCATAACATGACACAGATGTTTGGTGAGTAGTTCACCCCTCCTAGGCTACATCTGCTGGATCAAGCCTCCCAAAATGAGCTCGTCCTCTTGTATTATAATGCTCTAAAATGAAATACAAGTTTAACATTGCCTCAATAGGTAAATATAAATGAAAATATAGATTCAGAAGACATGAAAATGCTAAAAATGTCTTTCAATATTCACTAAACTTTGAAAAATTACCAAATACACTGCCTTCTTCATTGGGCCTTGATGGCTCTTTGAACTCATCTGAAGATTTTCGGGATATAGAAGTCCTCAAAAAGGTCTAAAACCTCTTCCATTAGGTTCATAAGGTCTAAAATAGTTGCAAATGGTTTTTGGTTCACCTCAAACAGTGAGGTACAACTCCAGATAACTCCATTTCCCCAATGGCCCTAATGGCTCTCCAAGCTTCCTTGAAGCTAAAAAAGCTGTAGAACACCACTAATGCTTATGGAACCTATCCCAATGGCTTTGTAATGCTGAAAATACCCAAAAAAAAAAAAAATGTCCAAAATGGTTCAGTTATCAAGAAGTTATGACCAAAACAGTATTTGCCCAATGTCCCCCCCAAAACCCCACTAAAAGTGGGCTAACTGCAGATAGGGATGGCAATTTTGGAAAAAGGACGAATTAAGCAGAACCCACCCCAGACTTGGTGGTAACTGCAAATGGTTAAATTTATTGTTGGGTGGGTGGAAGTCACATGACCCCTCCGCCCAAATCTCCTGAATAATCGTTGAAACAAAATGTGGCATAAATCCAACCATTTACATTAAATGCAATGGGAGTGGTCACATATGCTTAATAATTGTTTTTTTAAAACTGTTAACAAACTACCATTGCAAGCCCCTTTCATCAGGAGATTTTTTTGGAGGGTCTTGGAGATGATTTCAGATCTGTGGTATCAGACCACAAACTTCCTTGAGTTTCCAACGCAGGTGTAGTTGGGAACTGCATTATTTTGGAGGCAGAGTTCATTGCATGGTTTAGTGGCTCCATTACAGTGTTTCCTTGTGATTGAGAGGTTCATCCTTTCATGGGAGGAAGCCCTTGAGGGTTCTACATCAGATCAGAAATATTCCAGCCTATTTCACTCATGTACTTCAGTGTTGCAGTGATTATTCAGTCATTTTTTGTCCTATAATTTTATGTGTAAACCCTCTCTTAGACTGTGCAGTCCCTTGAGCAGCTTCTCCGGCATTTTGCAGTCTTGGGGTTTTTCACTAGTTTTAGCTTCACTAGTGTGGGAGGTCTGTTTAGCCCACTTAGTTTGATTTGTTTCAGCTCTATTCTTGGATTTAGATTGTTATTTGCTGTATATCTGGGATCTAAGAGTCCATTTCAGTATTTTAGCATTATTCCTGTGAGGGATAATTTACTTGTTGCTGGTGAGTTTCAGGGGAACTTGAATTTGTAAGGTAGGTTATGATTCTTGTTCCTGAGGAAACTGACCTATAGCCATCTATGATGTACGCTGTTCTAAACATCTTTTCTTACTGCAAAATGTATACATTTAGTTTTGTTGTGTAGTATTTGTACCAACATATGAATTATTGCTCAAAGATAAATGACAATGACAACTCCATAAAGAAGAAACAAAATAAAAGGACACTTGAGCATAGTACAGTGAAATCACATGGCACTTACATTAACAGGTAAGGGGAATGAGAAGTTCCTAATCAACACCAAATCTCTCACCACAAATTCTCAGTATACCACAATCATTACTTGAAATCATGAATTGAGTTGCTCCACTATATAACACGAACCCCATGATAAAAATGGACTCAGTCAGGCTCTGCATAGCGGCTACAGAAAATAAGGCAACAAAAGGAAAATAAGGCTAGACATAAGTATACCTAGAGGCTAGAACTATGGTAATCTACAATGCAGCAGTGATAGCATTTTCATTGTCTTGACCCTGGAACCATGAAGATCTTAGTTGCATCGGTTACTGTTCAACTTGAGCCAGATAAATATCTCTGCTATGACAGGACCGAGCTCCTTTACCAGAGCGCTATAAGCACGGATCCTAATAATTCTCTTCTGCTATCAAATTATGCTCGGTTCCTCCATCTCGTCAAACATGATAATGACAGGTGCTTTCCTGCTATTCATAATTTCCCCAAGCCTATTTAATTAGGGTCTTTGCATGTCATCTCCATTCTTTTCTTATTTTTACATTCATGATGTATATTCTGATTATCTTGAATTGGTTTATAGAATTTTTTGCATTTGTGATTTGAAATATTGTAAATGCTTACAATGTAATGTGGAGATTTAGAATTCTTTTTACAAAGTAGACTCTGGAACAAAATCTGCACAAAGAGAAATGCCACTGAATGACACATAGCAATATTTTTTATCTTTCCAATGATTTGATATATTCAAAGCTAATATGAATTTATGTTAATTTAATGGAAGGATGAAAACATATTTTAAGTCTCTCTTATGAAAAGCACCCATTTTCTGAAATTTGCAGAAATTTAACCTCCTCTGTTCATTGAAGGCCATTTTATTCATTTTGCAACCATGTTAGGGAACATTGACTATGATGCTTCTATTTACCTTGACAATAAATGCCCTCTAATATAGCAATAGACTACAGCAGATTCAGTAAGCCATCTAAAATGGATAGTGCTATCTATGTTGATTTTGTTTACATTGTACAAGCAGTCTTGATGGATTATTTGAACATAACCTACAGTGCAGATGGGGGACATCCTTGTTTATTTAGTATTTGTCTAGGGGACATCCCTGTTTATTTAGTATTTGTCTTCTGTTGGGAGGGAAGGTGTTTGACCTTTGGGAGTTCGGTTTTCTCCATCATTATAAAGGTTTAACGTACTTTTTATAAACCAAATTAGTTGAAGCAGAATTTTATTAGTTTTCCTACATCATTATACGAGTTTAACATACTTCTTATAGGCCAACCGAGTGTAAACCAACCTTAATATGATACTTTATCTTTTATCCTTTATACGAACTTTGGATATATTAAACATGACTTGAAGTATTTTTATCTCTGTCAGGATTCAATACCTTGGATATATTAAACATGACTTGAAGTATTTTTATCTTTGTAAGCATTCAATAAATTTGGGGTTAAGATAAATTTATTTTGGTATACTATATAGAGCATTTGCTAGTGCACAACATTTAGGTTTCCGTTCTTCTACGTTTTTTTCTTGATTATGTAAATTATGCAACAATGTTAAACAAAGATTTGATTTTTCTTTTTATGATGAACAGGGTTGAAGTGTATTTCAAGCTAGCTGCACAATCTTATTCTGTTGATGGAGAAGCTATTGTTCAATTCGCAAACTTTCTTTGGTTGGCTAAAGGTGACTTACCTGCTGCAGAGAAATCATATTTAGATGCCATAAATGCGGAACCTTGGAATCCTTTCCCTATTGCTACATATGCACACTTCCTCTGGCATTCTGGAGGGGCAGATTCATGTTCTTCCGATTCATACAATCCAACCATCTCATCAGCTGAGGGCTAGAATATATAATCTAAACATAATCTGATTCCCACATACCAAGAGTAAAAGCTCTAAATAGTCAAATTGTTGCCAAATATTTGTATATTCTAGGGTTTAATGAGAACTGGATGCTGTTGATGGATAGCCTCATAGCTTTTGTTTGAAGTAGATGTTCGGCTCATTCGTTTTTGTAGGTCAATTGAAATGATTTGATTGAGTCATGAGCTCAGTTGTGTTTCAGCTGGGTATTAGTCAGATATTTTTTATTTTACATCATTGTACTTGAGGGATTGGCCTGCAAAGTGGCACCATATTGCCAGTAGGCAAGTATATATTGATACATGAAGAGTTCCACAAAATTGAGGTTAGCTACATGTTCTTATAAATGTAAATTCTGCATGGAATTCAAAAGACTAGCAATATTTTCCTCTGTAGAGGTGTTGATGAGTTGCAGGGGTGTCCATGTGTCCTTTATATGAATCAACCTAATTAGCTGAAAAATACTAAATAGATAGATGTTCTACTTATTTTGTGCTTCAATGTGTTTGTGCAAACCCTAATTTGCTGAACAATACTGCATAGATATATGTTCCACTTAGCTTGTGTTTCAATGTGTTTGTGGAAACCCCAACTAAGGATTTGGAAGCTCCAATAGTTTTTCCACAGGTTGGAAAAATTTATATATCTAATATATGACATTGTCTTTTGCCCTTGAGCTCTTGTCCCGTCCCTTCCAAGCCATCTTGTCTTCGTTTTGGAAATAGTTGTAGGTTTGGAATTCTTTGTTGAATGGGGGAGGTTACATGACAAATTTTTGTTTTCATTCATTATATTGCTTTTGGAATATAATGAAATTATGAAAATATAATGAAATTAAATAATAGCATACAATGTCATAAATAATGAAGAAAGGACATAAGATAAGCATTACTTCCAAAAATTTATTTTATATCATGCTTCTAGGCATTAAATAAAAATAATTATTGAAATCAAGATGAGAGCTTTTAGTTAGATTTTTGCCCCACTTATATGTAAATTTAAATGAATTTCATTATTTTGATGCAATAAATTTTAATATAAACATGACTTCCCTATTGATATTAATTGTTTCCAGATAAATTTTGAATGAGAAATGTATGGTTCCATAAAGAATCTTGGAAACGACTTCTTTTGTAAAAATTTTAAGGTTGTAGGGGTGTTTAGTAAACTAACAACATGGACATATTTCAAGTATAGAAAATGTTATCAGTGAATTAAACTTCCATTGAAATTTAGACAATTTATTGAATGAAATAGTGGAATATTTTATCATTTTGGGGTTTTTTTAATTTTGGGGTTGATTTTCTAGCACCTAACTAGATATTTGATATGCATTTAATTTTTTTTTCCTGTAGGCACTGGAAAATTATTTTCCAGTGCCTACAAGAAAAAAAAGTTATATGCATATCAAATATCCAGTTACCGGAATCCTCTATTTAGAGTTTTTGATAGTGGAGATGGAGACAATAAAGACAATGTTGTACGCCTAAATGATCCTTGACCTAGTGCTTTGTAAATCTCAGGATCTCACTGTCGAATTTTCTTGAAATTTGGAGGGCCTCTAGAGGAAATACTAGAGCAGTAATGGACAAGAGATATAAATCTATTCAATAAAGACAATGTTGTATTAGGATTTATATACATTAGGATCTAATCAAAATATACATAGTATTTGATTTGGAAATATCAAATATAAATATTTTTTCAAAAAAGACAATGTTGTACAAGGCTAAAGACAATATACTAACAAATCATCACATTTAATTCATAAAATAAAAAGAGGTGGTGAATTATCTTCTTTATTACCTCGAGCATAGGAACCTCCTTTCATTTCTCCATCATATATATATTGGATGGATGAGACCACACCACTATAAAAGGTTTTCTATAACTGCATCCATAAACAAGGTACAACTATAAAGGGTTTGTTGTAAGTACATCCACGAGCCACTATAAAGGGTTTGCTATAACTACATCCATAAACAGGGGACCCTTGGATGAGGAAAGTAAATCCTTACCTCTTCCTCCATGAGGAGGAAAGTAGATCCTTACCAATGTACAGAAGGCATCACTCGACCATCGAAACAACCCACCATATAAGGGCTCCCTCTCTCACACTCACACAGAGGGTCTCCCTCCCACATAAGTAAATTTCACTATGTTATGTAGTTGTGGGTTCAAGCCTCGTCAATCCCATCAATACATCATTTTAAGGATATAGTGTATTGAAAAGTGCATTGGTGAATGATGTGGTCATTACCTAATTTGATTCATCTAATAGTGTAGGGATTGGGGTTTGGCTGGCTACTAATTTTAGTGGCAGAATAATTGTTAAAGAGATCATATATTTGGGCTAGAATAGTCAAAAATGAAATCAAGAGGCGGTGCAAGATCATGACATGCAATCTTTCTTTACTTCGTCTGTTGGAGGATGTTCGAAAAGCTCTCAACCATCATAGGTTCCTTAATTGTATTCATGTGGCATGTTTCTTGCCATCTGATTTGGTCTTTGTAATTGAGATTCCAAACGAGGACAAGAGTTGCTTTTGAATTTCCCTTAAATATATATGTTCTGGTGATGAAACAGTAAGTAGGTTTGAAACATCGACAATTCTCTCTAATGTAAATTCTTGAAGAATTGATGGCTTAGGATTTTCACCTTGGGCTCTAAAATCATAAAAAAATTAAAAAGACTTCAGAGATCCATATTGTGACCCAAAAAAAACGCCCTTAGAGATGATGTATGAGTTACTTCTTTTATTGTGTGAACAAATGTACCATTAATTATTAATTCTTGATTAATTTTCCAACATTCCAAAGTCATGGCCATTCAGAAAAAGACTAGATCTAGGTAATAATATTTCTGACCAGATTGTCAATGGAATCCTCATAGATTCACCCAACAACATATATATTAATACAAAGCCTTTTAATAAACAAAATGATTTATAGTTATTCATTTTTAATAAACATAATGATTTATAGTTATTCATTTTAGCAGCAGATGTTTTAACAACACTTAGTAATCCTCTGCTTCTCGCATATCTAAATGAAGAAAATATTCAATTGTTCTCACTCCCTCTTGTTCAGGGAGATCACAAGCCTAAGCTTGTCTTTCCAAAGTGCAAAGTGTCCATTTGGAAGCCTTCTACTTTGTAGATATAAAGGTGAACCTTAATAGATACAAAAAATGTTGAGGATGATGGTGAAGTGACCACCGAAAAGCGTTGGACATTTCTTGTAGATTCACACAATTCATATATTATATACAACTGTGAAAACTTAATGTACTTTAATATTTCAAACCATCTAACCCTTTATTCCACAGCCTACAATGGCAAATTCATGCAAGCAAATGAAGGAAGTTTCGATTATTATTATGGATAGATACTGGCTTCTCATGAATGCCAAGCTGTGACCATGTGATCATCTCTAAGAGCTCTTCCATTGTCCCATAACCACCTACAATCAGCAGTAGGTTGATACAACACTATCATATTAACAACTCTTTGTGATTAAACCAGGAATATTCTGAACTTCAAGAATCTTGGATGAATTTTAGCTTGACCTTTCCA
Source organism: Pinus albicaulis (assembly GCA_034641835.2). Lineage (NCBI taxonomy): Eukaryota > Viridiplantae > Streptophyta > Pinopsida > Pinales > Pinaceae > Pinus > Pinus albicaulis. Next base: position 91,817 of record JAXQQM020075118.1, read on the forward strand.
CATCCGACGATTTTGGCCTTTCTATCATCCCCTAGGAAGACATCACCATCATATTTTTCATACTCACGGAACTACTCCCTATGGGGAGTGAAGTGAAAGGATGCACCTGAGTCAATCAACCATGACTCATGATCTACATGTGTATTTGAAGAAGAAGCCAAATACACATCCCCACCTTCATCCGAGGTGGTTTTTGCCTCTGCAGAAGGAGCTTCATGAGATCCCTTTCCTTTCTCAGGAGCTTTAGATCTGCATTCCTTTTTGTAGTGTCCTTCCTTTCCGCATTTCCAGCACACCTTTACAAACTTTCCAGGAGATTTAGATCTCCCTCTAGATTTAGATCTCCCACTCGAAACCTTATTCTTGTTTTTGTTTTGGGACCTTCCTCGTACAGATAAGGCATCTCCATTCTGGCCCTCCATATTTCTCCATCTCATTTCCTCCGACAGCAAGGCTGAGACAATGTCATCAAAATTCAAGGTAGTTGTATTGCTACCTATTGAAATAACCAGACTATCCCACGAGTCTGGTAGAGAACACAAAAAACTGATGCACTTATCTTCATCTGATATTTTAATATCAATAGATGACAACTGACTTACCACAGTATTGAAGGCGTTCAGATGCTCTGTCAGCAGGTTTCCATCCTTCATCCTTAGGTTATACAAATTTTTCCACAGGAACATCTTATTCACCAGAGACTTAGATTGGTACAAAGTCCCAAGTTTTTCCCACAAATTCTTCACCGTATCTTCCCCAGATACATTCAACAATACTGAATCTGAGACACACAATTGTATTGTGCTCATAGCCTTCTGATCCAGTTTCTTCCAGTCTTCATCTGACATTGTTGTTGGTTTAGTACCTGGATCTACTGCAATCCACTGATCTTTATCCACCAACAGATCCTCCATCTTGAGATTCCACAACTCAAAACTCTGACCATTAAATTTCTCGATCTCTATCTTTCTGCTGCTCGCCATCTTCTTTCACTGCAAGAATTGATCCCGCAGATCTCCCACTGAATAGAGTCTACCTCAGGCCCGAGAAAAAAACCCTCAGTAGCAAAGGCGTCCCCTTGAAGCCAAAACAACTCTGATACCAAATGTAGGTTTTAACCCTGAACATAAATTATCTACACACGAATCTTATAACAGAAAATAAACAATAGTGACAGCATAAAACATAAAATAGATAAACACAAAAATTTTCCCCCGGATCCCAAATCAGGATGACCAGCTTGATTTTTCATTATATTCCTTTTAGTGTTACAACACATATATATACATGCCGAAGCATACATAAACCCCAATCCATTAACCCTGAATTAGAACATAACCGTAGTTCCCTTGACCGGATCTACAAAATACTAGGGGCTGAAAACCACCGTACCCCAAAACCATGTGAAAAATCATGCACAAAACATGGGTGGGTCCACCTATGAGTGGGTCTGCACACCAAAAATATTTTCGCTGTGGTGCCGCCTTGGACCCCAACAGTGGGGGCTGCCTCCCGCATTGTGACCTCCCTACTATACCCAGTGCAATGTACAACATGTGGGGCTAGTCATGGAAAGAATATAACACATGCCCAACAGTCCTAATGGGACTACCTTCTGTTGATTGGCCATACGCAGCTGGATATCCGACCATTCTAGCTGAGGTATCCCCATCCACACCCATGTTTGTTTAGGAAGAACATTCGCATCCGACCCTAAGTCAAGGATGACTTGATTCATCTCATAGTTGCCAATTTGTGCCATTAATTGCATCTCCCATCTAGTGCGGTTCGCCTGTTTAAACAACTTGTGGATGTCTTTCAGCTTCACCACTAAAGTGAGTCTACTCGTATAGTTATCAATCAGAGCCTGGAGGGTTGCTACTGCTTGCGGATTGCAAAGGAGCTTCATGCATGCTTGCAAGAATGCTCCTAAGTCCTCGGCCTCTGTGGGACGCACATGTATCTTTGTACTGGCAATCTCTTGCTGGGCTGTAACAAAAGATTCTTTTTCTTTAACCAAATCTAACCCGTCCTGCTTGACGGGTGCCTTTATAATAAGCAGCTCAGCATTGATCTTTTATGTATTCCCACTTGTAGCTAAGCCGCTACACGTTATAGCATTGATATTGGTCCCTCCAAGTAAAGGTTCAACCCCGACCCTCTAAATATTCTGAGTAGGATTCTATTTATTCTCTTTTATCCTTGCTATCAAGGTCAGAAAATCCTCAACCACATGATCCCATCTTCTGCAATATTTACAGTTTGGTCGAGTTGGCTGTGCACAGTCTCTGGCAAAGTGACACGCTTCCCCATAGTTATAACAGATCAACCATCCTCACTCTTTGCTAGTGCTTCTCTTGTGTTCTTTGTTTCAACTTCATGCAGGGTAACTTTAGTTACTAAAGGATGATCTGGGTGATGTGAAATTTGACATCACTTGGTATATCCTCCCTCGATTCCTCATCAATTCATATGTTCGGCAATTTTGTTCATCATGGCCCACAGACCAGAAAAACCTGCATCATTGCTGCTTTACTTCTGGGACGTACGCTGCTAGGTGAGGGCAATGATTAGTATCATGCGACCTTTCAACCTGATAGTCACTACACCATAGTAGTGGTTCCCTTAACCTTCTGGTGGCCAACATCTGTAGCAGACTAAGTCCTGGTCCCTGCTCATTCCATAGATTTTGGATCTCCGTCTGCATAGCTTCTAATTTCCCTTGTATCTGTTGTACACCCAACTAAGTCTTGTCTCTAGGCGCTGCTTCCAGCTTCATGGCTACTTCTAACACTTTCTCCTATGTCTCAATGGTTTGGTGACCCATTGGCGTTCGTAGATGAGACAATAGCGCAACAATAAACCATTCTGTGTGTTGTTTATCATCGTAATCGAAAGCCTTCTCAAATCGCCTTCTTTAACCGCTGATCTACTTCCCACACAGATTTGTTTGCTCCTTGTTTGATATCTTTTAGTTCATTAATGATCTGCAAATAGGAATTAGGATTCTTGAATTGCTATTTTAGGGATTTCTTGATTTCGTCAATAGTTGTGTTCGTATGTTGCCCAATGTACCCCATATACCAATCTAGGGCTCTTCCTTCGAAAGCCAACAACAGCTGGGCTTGTTTCATTGAATCACTCATGATGTTCTGAGCTATCCATACTAACTCAGCAACAAACCAGAATCTTTCCAGATCTTCATCACTCGCACCCTTAAAGGTAGGTAAGTTTAGATTTGTAGCCATATTACTTCGTATCCTTCCTTTTGGTGCTTTGGCATTACCTGAATGCTCTTTCAAAATGCTCCTGGTCCCGACAATGGAACCATATTTTGGCCTTCAGGGTCCTGACCTAGGTTCAAACATTAAGGTTTGCCAACAAAACCCCTATACTACTGGCCCTTTCGGCATTGACCTGGTTGCGCAGGTCAAAGTCTCACCCGAAGTAGTATGGGAGGGTGCTAGAACCAAGTTTCTGCACCCAGAAAGAGAGCAAGTAAGCCAAGCCACTTGCAACACACTGATATATGAATATAGACCTAGTTCGCAGCTTCAACAGATATACAGTACACAGAATAATACAGATCCAATAAACCAGGCTTCTTTGTAGGTGAAACAGATACACAATCTTGCATATCTAAGGAATAGAGTTAAGTTGCGAGCAGGAACAAAATTAATATATTCAGAACAGATTCATAACAGAGGTCCACATCGACGTGCAATGACCCAGAAAATCCGGATATTACAGTATACGCAATAGATCCAATAAGATAAGCAATTAACGTTCAACTTAGATCATTCATTCAACATAGAAACAGATGCATAACAGATCTAGAATAAAATACCAGCAATATTTCTCATATATAATCCACCAACTCTTACATAAGCCCTAATTCCCACCTGCACACACAACCTGTAGGGTTTGCACACAGCTAGACATAGGAGCTCTGCGCACACAACCAGCAGGAGTCCTACCCAAACACCAAACCTAGATCCATAATCCGCACTTAGCACTTATCTCTAATCATTCATATCTCTATCTATCGACTCAAAAAGACTTCTATTTATACCCCTTTAGCCTAGAATTTACCATGGTCCACAAATCGTGGTTTGCAGATCCCTGGTTTTGCCTAATTATCTGTTTTACAACAATTTGGGGCTTTGACCTGCCCTATAACCCCTGCGCTAGACTAAATATAATAAAAAAAATACAAAATTGGACCAGTTTGCCTCGATGTGGGAGACCTTGCTCCAACACGAGGGCGTATTGAAGAATAGATATCAGTATTGGGTTATAAAATGGCCCCTAAAAGGAATTCAACACCCATTAAGCCTTAATAAGGCTCTCCTATGACTCATGAAGACGAAGAAACACAACATGAGATATCAAAATTGCAAGAGCAAGTGTACGAAATTTTGCTATCGCAAAGAGCAACAAAAAATGAAATGGAAGTTTTGAAGAAAGGCGTGGAAACTAAGATGGATGGTTTGAAGAAAGGCGTGGAAACTAAGATGAATGGTTTGGAAGCTAAGATGGAAGGCATGGAAGTGGGCATGGAAGCTAAGATTGAAGAAAAAATGGAAAACATGAAGAATGATATAAAAGTAGACATTGAAGGTTTGGCAAAGTTGATACAATAAATGTTTCCTAATGGCAAAAAGATAATACAGGAAACTCATGATGAGAAAAAAAATAAATGTTAATCGTGATTTCATAAACTCTAATGTTGGACGAAAGAACCACCATATTCCAAAGATGGATATGAGGAAGTTTGATGGCAAGGATCCCGTAACATGGATACTATAGATGGAGCAATATTTTGATCTCAATAATGTGCAAAACACACAAAATGTACGCATTGCAACTTTACATTTAAAACAAAATACATTTGTATGGTATCAATGGCTTTGCTCTCGTAAAAAAAATTGTCACTTGGTCAATTTTTACTAAGGAAATGATAGCACATTATGAAGATACAAAAAGAAACACCTTCTGTAGCCAATTGATAAATCTCAAACAAAAGGGTTTAGTGCCGGAGCACATTGAGGACTTCCAAAAACCAAATATAAGGGTAACTGATATTCCAAAGGAACATAGGATTGATGTCTTCATAGGGACTTTAAAGGATAACATTGAATATGAAGTTCATGTTTGGGAATCTGATTCATTGGAAAAGGAATTCAGGTTGGCAAGAAAAATTGAATGTAAAATTATGGCAACAAGGAAGCCTACCACTCACATATATAAAGATGGAATTGTTGTTACTCCTAGAATTCCACAACCTACAAGGTTGACACCACAACAATTGGAACATAAGGTTTTAATAAGCAAAGAGTAGAAAGGGGCATAAATTTAATTAGGAACATTACTCCTAGAATAGTCCAACCTCATTAAGAAAAGAGGGTGGAGAATGAAAATAAAAATGAATAGGGAGTCATTTTGGTGTGAGGAAAATTATTATATTTTAATAAGAATTTAAGGAAATGAAATTAGGAGAGACTTAGTGAGAGGGTGACACATGGGTGGGTGAATAATCAAAACTTTAAATTAATAAAATATAATTATTTTGCATGAAGTTCCAAGTGTCCCCTATGAAGCCTCATATAGAAGAAGGAGAAAGATATGCATGGAGGGATATTTGTGGGCCCTATTATTGGATGGATGAGATATTTCTATTGGCTTGACTAAAAAGACTATAGTGAGTTTTGTGAGGTGGAGGTGATGAGAGAGGGAGCTCCAAAGCTAGGAGTGCTTGCCTCCATCAGCTAGTATTTCTTCTTCTACTTACAACCACATTACATCTCAAGGGTCTATGGGGAAGAAGATTACCAAAGGAGTAGGCAAAGAGGTCAACCCTCTTGAGCTACGAGTGCTTGCCTCCATCAAATAGTATTTATTATTCTACTTAGAACCACATTACATCTCAAGGGTCTGTGGGGAAGAAGAGTGCCCAAGGAGTAGGCTAGGAGGTCAACTAGTGAGTCACCAACATTCTATCGAGACACGTTATCCTTAACACATGGATGTAGACGATAGTAAGGGAGTACAAGAAACAACAAATCAGAGAATAAAAAAAGTGAATGATACCTTGTGTATTCATAATTTTTTTTATATGATTATCGATGTATTTTTAATGACCATATTATAAAAGTGAATGTTATGATGGTTGAATTGTAATATATGGTTATTGACGATGTATCTTAAATTTAGGTGTTTTCAATATTGATGTACTTTTAATTAATATGCAACTTCATAAAGGATGTGGTTAATGATTGACTAGTATAAAATAGATAGCCAAATTGTTTATTTTTCAATGTTGTACATCTTAAATTATATCACTAGTCCCCTAGACTACAACAAATATCACATCCTGTATCTATTAGTATCTGAGACCGCTTTGGCCAGAGTATTAATCCAGGAAGTCCTAGATGGGAAGGAGCACATAATATACTACATTAGCAAAACATTACCAGGCCCTGCATCAAGATATGAACTCGAAGAAAAAATTTCCCTAGCGCTAAATTATGCAGTCCAAAAGCTTCACCACTACATCATCTTAATGACCACAATGGTCGTCGCAGATATTAATCCCATCAAATGTCTTCTCACGCGTTGCCAAATGAACCACAAATACGCCCGCTAGATATTCATTCTACAAGAATATGACTTACAGTTTCTCTCCCCTAAGAGAAAAAAGGCGTTAATCTTAACAAAGTTCATTACAAACCTCCCAAGTCATACCAAATGATCACCAGTAAACGATTTGCTACTAGGCAAACATCTCTTCCTCGTAGCAACCGATGACCCTTGGTACAAAGATATTCTTCTCTTCTTACGAACCCAAAATTTTAGACCCCATCTTACTCGAGACGACTGTCGACGCATTCGCCATCAGACCCCCCGATACCTCCTCATGGGAGATGTATTATACCAACGGGGCATCGGCACCATCTTACATCGATGGCTCATCCCTGACCAAGAGAAACAAGCCCTTAATGATTGCCACAATGAAGCTTGCGGCGGCCACCTTTCCGGTGTGGCCACCGCCCAAAAATTCCTACAAGTAGGATATTTCTGGCCCACTTTATTTTTTGACTGCATTACAACAGTCAAGAGGTACGAGCGATGTCAACGCTTTGCTCATAAGGCAAGAGCCCCTCCCACTCCCCTACACCTTGTCATCATCACCAAACCCTTTTTTAAATGGGGGATCGACTTCATGACTTGCAACCCTGCATCGTTGGGAAATCAGAAATACATCATTGTGGCTATCGATTATTTCACCTAGTGGGAAGAGGCTATGCCCACATACGAAAACACCATAGAAACCATTGCACTATTTCTATTTAACCATGTCATTGCTTGGTTTGGCTTTCCCAAAGAGTTAGTCTCCGACCATGGGAAACTCTTAGAAAACAATTTTTTCCAGGAAATATCTCACCACCTCGTATTCACACATGAATTTTCATCACCGCACTACCCCCAATCCAATGGACAGGTAGAAGCTATGAACAAAGTCCTCAAAACTATGTTACAACATATGGTGAATAACCACAAAACAAACTGGCACCACATGCTTTTCTCTACCCTTTGGGCATACAACACGGCCATGAAAACATCCACTGGGTTCACACCCTTTCACTTGGTATATGGGGTTGAAGTCGTGATTTCCATAGAATGTGAGATCTTGAATTTACACGCCGTCATCGAACTCCTCGATGACACCCACCCTCTAGAACATTGTCTAGTGCAACTAGAGTTTGTCGACGAAAGCCGACGGCAATCACTACAACACAATGAGGCCCACAAGAAATGGGTAAAAGCATCATTCGATCGCCACATAAACCCTCGTTCATTTACTAAGGGAGAGTTAGTCCTTCGCTAAGATGTCGCAAAAGATGCCCTAGGGCTAGGAAAGTTTGAAACATTTTGGAAATGACCCTACATCATTAAACATTGTCTCCTCAATGGGTCATAAATCTTGACAGATCTAGATGGAACATGCCTCAGCAACCCCATCAATGGCCTTTACCTCAAGAAATTCTACCCATAAGGGCCAAGAGTGCTCACCCCTAGAGTCAAAGTACACAGACCAAACACTTTTAAACTTTGACCAAAGACTTGTCACAAACTATGCTCTTGTGTCACAATGGATTCTCAACCTGACCATTACTTTGGATTTGCTGATGGAGCATCGAGATGGTCTCAAAGTTTAGCTACAGCCACCTGGGTCATCTATCACCCTGCCTGATTTTCATTCTTCACCAATGGTGCATGCATCGGATCAACGACAAACAATCAGGTAGAATATGATGTCGTCATCGGACTTATGTGCGACACCCTCAATCAAGGCATTCACCATTTGCATATCTACCTTGATTCCGAGTTAGTGATGTCACAGTTAAACCAAGAATTTCAGGTATGGGATTCACATTTGTTTAGGAAATATTTTCGTGCAAAAATATTAAGATGTCAATTTGATCACATTACATTCATACATGTACCAAGAAATCAAAACCAAACAAATGATCACATAGCTAACACTATCCTAAACTAGAATGAATCTCGAATAAACCATCATACATAAAAAAAAATCATAAAAATATATGGATATACATCAGCATAGCACATAATCCATAAAAAAATATTAATATGGGTCACACCATGTTGAGCCACACAAAATATTTCTCTCATATATACCAAAAAATATGTGTCCGAGTACAAAAAATATAGTGTCTCTGACCCGTAAGTTAGCCCAAAGATACACATATACAATTCAAAAAAATATGGGAAGCATCCCCATAATGGATGATTTCCCTATGTACAATAAATTCCCTAGGGAGGTTCCCCCCCAAGTGGGGCACCTGGACCCATGGTTGCTCCCGGTACTAGCACTGGAGCCGCTGTAAAAATAAAGATTTCCACCTGGGAAAATTTGGCTGATAGCCCCTCTCCTAGGCCATTAAAGTCTCTAGCCATGCATCATCAAGGTCATCCAAAAAACCTCAAGTAGGCATCCCTTGGGTCAAGCAGTCCTCTCGACCCCATGTATCCTCCAAAAATTGAGCCCTGACATCTAGAGTAGCCATTTGCTCTGCCACCTTTGTGACGGGAGCCTCCGCTACCTTGGCACGAGCGATCGCAGCAATGCACTTGGCAGCAGCCCAACTACTACCCTCCCTCGAGGGACCAGCCTCCCCGCCAGGTGCTCCACCCTCAGGCTGCGCTGGAGCCCCTCCCTGTCCATCAGCTATGCATGGAAAACCTTGAGGCCTCCATATCGGATCATGGCCCACCAACTGAGCCAGGAGTAACAAAGATATGTCAGTGTCATCATAATACACATATAATGCATAAATACTCAAGTAAATGTAGAATAAAAACATGAAAACATACCTGTTGGCCCCCATGCATACCCAACATGAAGACCCATGTCTGGGTCTCCATGCTGGAAATATTTTCATTGATGGCAAAGGTCAGCAGAGAAGAACAGAAGGAGCAGTGACAGAATGGGAGAAAAGAATACAAAGGCGCAGCAGAGTTTTGTTATACAACAACACGCATTCAAGAAGGATGGGAGAAATTTAAGGGTGAATTAATTATCATGGGCCGCAGCTGCAATTTGTAGAGGAGAGTTGATTATGGTGATGGGCAGAGCCGTTTTAACAGTGGAACGAAGATATTCCCGTAGATTTAATTTACGGAGGAACAGAGTTATTCAAGATAGTCATTTCGGGCGTTTAAGCCCTCAACAACCAAAATGAATGAAAATTGAATTAAATAGGCGGAAGTCTTTTATTTCTATTTTAGCGGGACAAGTGGTCCCCACCACTTAAGCTCTAAATCGGAATCGCAAATTATTTTGGTGAAGCAGTGTCTTGCTGATATGGAGTTCTGCGATGCGATGTGCTCCAATCACAATCGCAAATCGCAATATATATGAAACATAAACCAAATGTCTTGTGGATGTGGCAGTGTTCCATAGTGGAACGAATGTACACAATACAACTAAATGTTATATTATAAATCGCCCCCACCAACAGCCGAGGCCCGTGGGTCCACTTGACCACGTGGCGATGTTTTAATGGAAATCGCAAAGTTCAAATCGCAAGGTTTGATCGGAGGCCTTTTTGAAATATGCTCCGATCAAAGGCCGGACCCAATCTGATTATATGCCACAGTTCATAGTTCAATCGCATCTAGGTTGTCAATCGCAATCGGAAGCTGTTAAGTGTTGGGCCTGATTGCACTTTGAAATTGGCAGACCTGATGGCGTTATGCAATGGAGTTAATAAGTTCAATCGCGTCCGTGATCTTAATCGCAATCGAAACTTTCCGATTGATCGCACGCCTTTGTAATATGTTGCGATTGAAGTGGTGGACCCGATCCAGTTATATGCCGGAGTTAATATGTGCAAATCGCATCCATTTCCTGATCGCAATCGAAACTTTTCTATTGTGTGCCCCGATTGCATTTGCTCAAAGTTTGGACCCGATTTCTCTATGAGCCATGTTTTATATGGTCATCGCATCTGATTTTTCAATCGCAATTGCAAGTTTTTGTTTGACACCACCGATCTGCCGACTGCGATGTGGGCCCAAGGTCAAAGATTGAAATCCAGTTTGGTTGAGAATTGAAGTTCAGGTTAAAAATTTCATTGAATTTGATATTACGGGGGCAGTGTAAAGTTTTAAAATAATCAAAGGAGTTATAGTTATAAAATTCGAACATTTTATTATGAAGTATGAAGGAAGCCCCCGAATTGAAATAGTATTATATGGTGGAGATAAAATACTATCTTTGGGACAATTCATGCATGGAAAAATGAAGGTTGGGGTTTTAAATTTAAATTGGCTCGATTTTTAATACGCTGGATTATCTATTTTGACTCGGTCCAGGAATACCATTAGCAGTTCGTGGTTTTGACTCATGGTTTTTACTAAAGGAAAAACTATATAAGGAGAAGAGAAATAGAGAACGGGATGGATGTGTAAGGGTTGTGAATGAATACTTTGCTCTAAAACATATCTGTATGGAATGGGTAACAGTTTGCTGACAGATCTGAAGTAATGGTGCACCTCTGAAGAAAATGACGAAGAAGGAATTCCTCTAAGGTATATCTGTATGGACAGACAACGTGCTTAATTGATGATTCTGAGTCCATGATGCACCCTTCGATATATTGATCTAAAGGTGATGAGTCGTGAGGTTGTTCAACAGAAGAAATGATGAAGAGTTAGCGCATACATATGAATACGGGTTATAGTGATCGCATTGTTCTATTATGAAGAATTGGACAAAACATGTTTGCTGATAATTGAATAAAGGGTTGCATTGAAACTGTTTGATCCAGTGTGAAATTGATGAAAGATGGTTTGCAGTGGGTCAGAGGGTTGAAGCCTTCTGCGTATAGAAGCTGATGTTATGATCAGGGGGTTGTAGCTCCCTTCCAGGGAAGGCTGGTAAACGAGAGAAGGTTGTAGCCTTCTGTAGGTGGGTGCCTGCATGCTGGTATAAGTCTACACCAACACATAATTTGTAATATGTTTTCTTTATAATAAAATATTGAAGACAGAGACTTCAGCAGTGGTGGTTTTCTCCCGAATTGGGTTTCCACCTTAAATCCTGGTGTTCATATGTGTTTCTTATGTTCGATGGTTTGTACAGTTATTTCTATTCATGCTTGCTACTTATCTGATGAATAAATGATGAAATGATCTAAGTAAAGACATGATAAGATCTCTGGACATACAAGTTGGATGCAGTAATGTAACATACGAGAAAGGAAAACTAAAAATTTGCTAGTCAGCTCTAAATACTGATTCACCCCCCCTCTCAGTATTTTTCCCAACAATTGGAATCAGAGCAGGTCCTTCTGAAGAGGCTTAACCGCTAGAAGGAAGATCAAGCAAGATGAGCAATCAAGATGGAACGGCATCTATCAGGCCTCCACTCTTCAACGGAAACAATTTAATCTTCTGGAAAACAAGGATGAGATCTTATCTTCAGTCTCTAGGAGCAGAGGTATGGGCAATTGTTGAAGGAGGATATCAATATCCAGCTGCAGTAGCAACAGATCCAACGGAAAGAAAGAATTATGAAACAAATGCAAAAGTGGTCAATGCTCTATTGGGAAGTCTAACTGAATTAGAATTTGTCAAAGTCATGCAGCTGAATACAACAAAGGAAATATGGGACAAGATCATTCTAAGTTATGAAGGTGATGCAAAGGTAAAAAGTGCTAAACATCAAACTCTCAGAATCCAATATGAGAATCTAAGAATGCTTAATGAAGAAAGCATTGTAAATTTCTTTCTACGTCTTGATGATATTGTAAATCACATGAGAAATCTGGGAGAAACAATTACTAAATCCACTTTGGTTGAGAAAATTTTAAGATCTCTAATAGCAAAATTTGAGTCAAAAGTTTCAGCTCTTGAAGAAAAGTAGGATCTTCAAAATCTTACTGTGGTACAACTTCATGGAATACTAACTGCATATGAAATGAGAAGAGGAGGACCATCTGAAGTCAAAGAAGCAGTCTTTAAAACTTCTACAAAAGGGAAGGAAGTACAAATAACAGAAGGATCAGGATATATCTCAGAAGAAGATGAGATAAACTTCGTAAAGAAACTTCAACTTGGCACAGGATGGTTCAGAGGTAAGCTTCCTTTCAAATGTTTTGATTGTGGAAGATTTGGTCATTATGCTGCTAAGTGTCCTTATAAAGAAACACATAAAAAAGGGAAGGAAGTAGCAAGAAGGAATAAGAATCATTTTAGCTCTAAAAAGAGTTTCTATACTCATGAAGATAGTGATGGGTTATCTGATAGTGAGGAAGAATGTGAACAAGATTTGAGACTTCTCATGGCATTTGAAAAAGAATCTAGAGAAGAAAAGGATACTTTTGTGGATGCTCTAGAAGACAGTGATTTTATTAATGAAAACAATAAACTCAAAATTTGCTTAGAAGAGAGCGAAATAATCATAGAAACTCTGAAAAATCAGCTTGAAGATAAAGAGAAACACAATGAGAAATTAGAATGTGAGGTAGTATATCTAAGAAAAGAACTTGAGAAAGTAAAGACTCTGAATCTTAGATTTGCTAAAGGATCTGAAACCTTAGATGATATTATTAAGGTACAACGTTCTCCTCTTATAAAGACAGGACTTGGATATATTGGAGAAGCTTCTCAGGCTTCCGCACCAAATTATCTAAAAGCAGTTACAGCTAGTTTTAAACATGCTATCACTTAGCAAGGGAATAAAGAATCGTTACAGGTAAAGCATGATCATTTCAATTCAAGGAACACTAACAGGAATGTCTTTCAAAGAAACACCAATCAACAGATAAATTCATATAGAAGATCTTATGATCGCAGAAATTTCTTCTTCAATGGACAATGTTTCTCATGTCACAATTTTGGTCATAAAGCTGTTCAATGTGTAGCATATAAAACTATTATGACAAGAGAAGAAAGAAAGAAAAGGATTGATATTGAAGTAAAGAAGAATACTTATAACAACTTTTCTCCTCTTCAAAATGAAGTTGAATGCACTTATTGTAATAACTTTGGCCATAAAGAATCTGAATGCAGGAGCAAAGTTCAGCCAAAAGAACATGTTCCTTCAAGCTCCAAAGTATGGAAAAAGAAGGAGTTATAGGTTCAAAATTGTGGCATAGCGTTATTTGTAGAAGATGAAGAAAACCAATGGTACATTGATAGTGGATGCTCAAGACACATGACAGGTGATAAAGACAAACTTCTTGCATATAGTGCTCTAGAAAAAGAGAAGAATGTTACATTTGGAAATGATACTCCTGCGGTAATTAAAGGTAAAGGGTCTGTTTTCTTAAAAGATAAGGTGAAAGCTAATGAAGTCATGTATGTGGATGGATTAAAGCATAACTTGTTAAGTGTAAGTCAAATGTGTGATCAAGGAACTGAAGTTGTATTTAGTTCAAAAGAATGTGTGGTACGTGATCTTGATATAGGTAAAACGATTATAAAAGGAAAAAGAACTCCAAACAACCTGTATATATTGAAGAATCCCAAAGAACAATGTTATTTGAGTAAATCTTTAGAAAATTGGCTATGGCATAGAAGGTTGGGGCATCTGAGCTTCTCTCAAATCAACAAATCAAGCAGAATTAAAGCTGTTCGTGATCTCCCCAATATTACTCTACCTGAAAATATCATATGCAAATCTTGCCAATTCGGTAAGCAAACCAGGGTACAATTTAATGCCAAGGAAGGATCATCAAGTAAGCCTCTTGAACTCATTCATACTGACATATGTGGACCTATGAGGAAAAAGTCACCCCATGGTGAAGAATACTATATCTTATTCATTGATGATTTCTCTAGAATGTGTTGGATTGGGCTACTTAAACATAAAGATGAAGCATTTGAGAAATTTCAGATTTTCAAAGCACTAGTGGAGAATGAATTAGAATTAAAAATCAAGTGTCTTAGATCTGATCGAGGAGGAGAATATACATCCAAATAATTTCTTGAATTCTGTGAACAACATGGCATAAAAAGACAGTTCTTTGTAGCTGGCACTCCACAACAGAATGGTGTTGCAGAGAGAATGAACAGAACAATTCAGCAAATGGCTAGAGCTATGCTTGATGATTCCAGAACACCTGACACATTTTGGGGAGAAGCAGCACATACCGCAACAAACATTCTCAACAAAGCACATGTTCATGTAAATAGTGATAAAACTCCATATGAGCTTTGGTATGGTAATCCTCCCACTATAAAGCATTTTAGAATTTTTGGGAACAAATTCTTTATCAAGAATAATGATGAAAAACTTGGCAAGTTTGAACCCAGAGCTGATGAGGGAATATTTCTTAGTTACTCCTCTAGGAGTAAGGCATATAAATGTTATAATAAAAGACTTCGAAAGATTGTTGAATGTATTGATGTTGTTATTGATGAGTCTCCTGCAGTCCCAAAAGAAGAAAAGCAAACAACAGATGAAGATGATGAGGACACATATCCTTCTACATCAAACAGTAATGATACAAATAGTGCACCTAGTGAAGAACCTGAAGAAGAGCTGTCTGAAAAGGCTCCATCTAGATATGTTCAAAAGAATCATCCAGAATCTCAAATTTTGGGAGAAAAGGAATCAGGTGTACAAACAAGAAGAACTCTTATGGGATCTTCTAGCAATCTGGCATTTCTGTCCACTATTGAACCTCACAGTGTTAGTCAAGCTAGCAAAGATGACTGTTGGATTCAAGCCATGAATGAAGAGTTCTATCAAATTGAAAAAAATCACACTTGGGAATTACTACCAAGACCTCACGATAGAAATGTCATTGGAACTAAATGGATATTCAAAAACAAGTTAAATGAGAATGGGGATGTTATAAGAAATAAAGCTAGACTTGTTTGCAAGGGGTATGCTCAACAAGAAGGTATAGACTTTGAAGAAACCTTTGCTCCTGTAGCCAGACTTGAAGCCATAAGAATGTTTCTTGCTTATTCAAGCTTCCAACAAATTAGAGTTTATCAAATGGATGTTAAATCTGCTTTTCTCAATGGTGATCTAGAAGAAGAAGTTTATATAGAACAACCAGAGGGATTCATTTTGGGAAATGATGAAAAACTTGTTTTTAGACTTAAAAAGGCTCTATATGGTCTCAAACAAGCTCCAAGGGCATGGTACTATCGTCTTGAAAAATATCTTCATCAACAAGGATTTTCAAAGGGGTCCGTTGACAACAACTTATACACAAAAACTGAAAATGAAAATCTGTTGATTGTGGTTGTATATGTCGATGATAACATTTTTGGAAGTAATAAAGAGTCTATGAGTCAGAAATTTGCTTCTGATATGCAACAAGAATTTGAAATGTCTTTACTTGGGGAACTAACATTCTTTCTCGGCCTGCAAGTGCAACAAGCAACAGATGGTATATTCTTATCACAAGCAAAGTACCTCAAGCAAATCCTGAAAAAGTATGGCATGGAAAATTGCAAACCTGTAAGTACACCAATGATAACCAGATGTAATCTCAGTTCTAATGATGATTCCCCCACCGTAAATCAACTAGAATACAGATCTATGATAGGAAGTCTACTTTATCTCACTGGGACAAGACCAGACATCATGCATGCATTCGGGATTGTTGGACGATTCCAAGCTAATCCAAAAGAGTCTCATCTTCAGGCTGTGAAAAGAATATTCAAATATCTACAAGGAACTCAAGATTTTGGACTATGGTACCCAAAGAATGTTGAACTTACTCTTCATGCATACACTGATGCAGATTGGGCTGGAAGTATTGATGATCGGAAAAGCACTAGTGGTGGTGCATTCTTTATGGGGCCCCGATTAGTATCTTGGTTCAGCAAGAAGAAAAGCTCCATTGCCTTATCTATAGCAGAAGCTGAATATGTGGCTGCAGCATCATGTTGCACTCAACTTCTTTGGATGATGCAAACCCTACAAGATTTTCAAATCAAATGTTCACTGCCTATCTCCATTATGTGTGATAATACAAGTGCAATCAGTATCTCAAAAAATCCTGTTATGCATTCCAAGACCAAGCACATTCCCATCAAATATCACTTCTTACGAGAACAAGTGCTTGAGAAAAAGGTGAAATTGGATTATGTTTCCTCCGAAAGAACAAGTTGCT
This sequence comes from Pinus albicaulis, assembly GCA_034641835.2. NCBI lineage: Eukaryota > Viridiplantae > Streptophyta > Pinopsida > Pinales > Pinaceae > Pinus > Pinus albicaulis. The sequence continues at coordinate 108,484 of JAXQQM020075118.1, forward strand.
GATATATTTACCAAACCTCTACCCAGGGAAGCATTCAAATATCTCAGATAGAAACTGGGAGCAGTCTCTGCCACACAGAGGATTAGGTCTACTTAATTACATAAGATTAAATTGGTTGTAAGGTGTTGTTGGGCATCTCTAAATGCAACATGATCTCAGGGGGAGCATGTTGGTACAAAGGATCTTGATCAACCCTTTGCCATTGATGACAAAGGGGGAGGAAAAGCAAAGAAGGGCTTCTATAAGACAAATAGAGGATAGAGGAAGAGTATTGCCATCAATGCCAAAGGGGGAGATTGTTGGAAATATTTTCATTGATGGCAAAGGTCAGCAGAGAAGAACAGAGGAAGAACAGAAGGAGCAGTGACAAAATGGGAGAAAAGAATACAAAGGCGCAGCAAAGTTTTGGTATACAACAACACGCATTCAAGAAGGATGGGAGAAATTTAAGGGTGAATTAATTATCATGGGCCGCAACTGCAATTTGCAGAGGAGAGTTGATTATGGTGATGGGCAGAGCCGTTTTAACAGTGGAACGAAGATATTCCCGTAGATTTAATTTACGGAGGAACAGAGTTATTCAAGACAGTCATTTCGGGCGTTTAAGCCCTCAACAACCAAAATGAATGAAAATTGAATTAAACAGGCGGAAGTCTTTTATTTCTGTTTTGGTGGGACAAGTGGTCCCCACCACTTAAGCTCTAAATCAGAATCGCAAGTTATTTTGGTGAAGCAGTGTCTTGTTGTTATGGAGTTCTGCGATGCGATGCACTCCAATCGAAATCGCAAATCGCAATATATATGAAACATAAACCAAATGTCTTGTGGATGTGGCAGTGTTCCATAGTGGAACGGTTGTACACAATACAACCAAATGTTATATTATAAATCGCCCCCACCAACAGCCGAGGCCCGTGGGTCCACTTGACCATGTGGCAATGTTTTAATGGAAATCGCAAAGTTCAAATCGCAAGATTTGATCGGAGGCCTTTTTGAAATATGCTCCGATCAAAGGCTGGACCCAATCCGATTATATGCCACAGTTCATAGTTTAATCACATCCGGGTTCTCAATTGCAATCGGAAGCTCTTAAGTGTTGGGCCCGATTGTACTTTGAAATTGGCGGACCCGATGGCGTTATGCAATGGAGTTAATAAGTTCAATCGCGTCTAGGATCTTAATCACAATCGAAACTTTCTGATTGATCGCACGTCTTTGTAATATGCTGCGATTGAAGTGGCAGACCCAATCTAGTTATATGCCGAAGTTAATATGTGAAAATTGCATCCGTGTCCTAATCACAATCGAAAATTTTCTATTGTGTGCCCCGATTGCATTTGCTCAAAGTTCAGACCCGATTGCTCTATGAGCCATGTTTTATATGGTCATCGCATCCGGTTGTTCAATCGCAATCGTAAGTTTTTGTTTGACACTGCTGATCTGCTGACTGCGATGTGGGCCCAAGGTCAAAGATTGAAATCTAGTTTGGTTGAGAATTGAAGTTCGGGTTAAAAATTTCATTGAATTTGATGTTACGGGGGCAGTGTAAAGCTTTAAAATAATCAGAGGAGTTATAGTTATAAAATTCAAACATTTTATTATGAAGTATGAAGGAAGCCCCTGAATTGAAATAGTATTATATGGCGGAGATAAAATACTACCTTTGGGACGATTCATGCATGGAAAAATGAAGGTTGGGGTTTTCAATTTAAATTGGCTCGATTTTTAATACGCTGGATTATCTATTTTGACCCGGTCTAGGAATACCATTAGCGGTTCGTGGTTTTGACTCATGGTTTTTACTAAAGGCAAAACTATATAAGGAGAAGAGAAATAGAGAACGGGATGGATGTGTAAGGGTTGTGAATGAATACTTCACTCTGAAACATATTTGTATGGAATGGGTAATAGTCTGCTGACAGATCTAAAGTAATGGTGCACCTCTGAAGAAAATGACGAAGAAGGAATTCCTCTAAGGTATATCTGTATGGACAGACAACGTGCTTAATTGATGATTCTGAGTCCATGATGCACCCTTCGATATATTGATCTAAAGGTGATGAGTTGTGAGGTTGTTCAACAGAGGAAATGATGAAGAGTTAGCACATACATATGAATACAGGTTACAGTGATCGCACTGTTCTATTATGAAGAATTGGACAAAACATGTTTGCTGATAATTGAATAAAGGGTTGCATTGAAACTGTTTGATCCAGTGTGAAATTGATGAAAGATGGTCTGTAGTGGGTCAGAGGGTTGAAGCCTTCTGCGTATAGAAGTTGATGTTATGATCAGGGGGTTGTAGCTCCCTTCCAGGGAAGGCTGGTAAACAAGAGAAGGTTGTAGCCTTCTGCAGGTGGGTGCCTGCATGCTGGTATAAGTCTGCACCAGCACAGAATTTGTAATATGTTTTCTTTATAATAAAATATTGAAGACAGAGACTTCAGCAGCGGTGGTTTTCTCCTGAATTGGGTTTCCACCTTAAATCCTGGTGTTCATATGTGTTGCTTATGTTCGATGGTTTGTACAGTTATTTCTATTCATGCTTGCTACTTATCTGATGAATAAATGATGCAATGATCTAAGTAAAGACATGATAATATCTCTGGACATACAATTTGGATGTAGTAATGTAACATATGAGAAAGGAAAACTAAAAATTTGCTCTAAATACTGATTCACCCCCCCTCTCAGTATTTTTCCCAACACTCCATGGAAGTCCATCCCTGCATAAGGATACGGCAGGAACATCTGAGGGTTGGCCTCAAACCAAGCCTCTATTGTGGTATTCCAGTAACACCCCACTCCACCTCTCCCACCACGAGGAATCACGGGGGCCCACCTCTTCATACGAGGCTCTCGGGGACCCCCAGCAGGCATTGCCACCATAGGTCTTAGCAGCAACACACACTCATACATAATTTTGCACAAAATTCTAGCATATGTAAACAACTTCGATCGATCTAGGGCCTTGGAAAGATGAGCCAGTATCCCATCATAACAATGACAAGCGAAATCAAAAAAGTGATCGGCCCTTAGCTGGCGCAGAACACAAATATGTGGGCCTGATGCCTGATTTGGCGCAGATGACCTCGACAGTCTCATAATAGCGACTAGAACACACCACTCGGCCAAGTCAGTCACCAAGGCTATCTGAATACACCCCTCCATGAGAGGCACCCTGCCACAATGGTTCACCAAGAACTACTGAAGATCCACTCTCCCAGGGGGAGCGGATAAGGAAGCGCCTCACCCTGAGGTAGCAGCCTAGTCACAAAATAGATATCCATCTCAAGACGAATCGTCAGTTTGCATCCCCGCAGCACCATGACCTTGCATCGCCCGTTCCAACATCAGATCAATTAACGTAGCAAACGATCCTGTGATCATAAAAGGTCATTCTCCATGAACTTAAGGAGACCCCATCGCACCAACTACTAGCATGCTTTGGCATTAACTGCCAAAGTGTCCAAGAGATTAGGCCAATACCTCTCCCTCAAAAACATCCTGTAATCAAGCAGGAACACATTAGTGACACCAAGAGCACCAAGAGCACCAAAAAATTGACAAAATTCCCAAAAGAAAAATTCAAAAAGTTTCTTTGGCTCTCCGTGCACCTGTTTCTCAGACAAGCGTGAGATATGCACACCTATTTTTCCCACAGGCATGCACAAAGCCCTTACAAGCATGAAATTTGTGCACAAAACCTCAGTTAGGCACGCAAATTACATGCCTATGCCTTTATCACTTGCATGGTAAAGGAAAAAAATTGCATGGGTTCCATACAAACACAGCTTGTGCGGACCTTGGCCCCACTGTATTGAAAAAATTAAAATGTAGGACATTATGGGGCCTACCTGGATCAAGAAGCACGAGTCCCGGGTGCATAGGCTGACCGCAACTACAAGAACAGCGCTGCAACAATGTCTGACCTCTCATAGCTCTCAAACACCCAAATGACACAAATGAGCTGAAATGAGCCATATTGGCCTATATGTTGCCCTTTGCAGAATTTTTGAAGGACCATAATAGGAGCTCAGAGGACTCAATTATAGAACCGAAAGAAACACATCGATCAACACCTCATAACACCCAATGGAGGCTCCTCACATTCACACCTTCGAAAAAATAAATTTTCAGTGCTGGTAGGCATGCCCTCTCCTATATTCCATTGATTTATTACATATTTTCAATGCTATTTGAGGAATAATACTATTTCACTTGGGGTTTTTTTGTTGCAGGTATTAGATAACACAAAAAACCATCCATCACCCTAGGAACTAAAGGTTCCAAATTAGGTATCATTCTACCCTTAGCATATCGAAAAAACTCTGCATATCCTAACATCATTTATCCACAAGAAATAAACCATAGGTTCCAAACACCCAACCATGTTTATTGTCTCCTCACCTTGCACACAATAAAAATCCTTTTAGGTCGGTAAAACCTCCCCTTCATGGTGCCCATCACTCAAAGTAGACCTCACGTTAGCAAAATCATGGTGCCATGGCCCTACCACTTTAGTTCGGGAAGCACTTCATGCCCATCCACCCATCATGCATCAAGCCAATTTTTACCATATTAAAATCAACCCCCTTTCCTAGACTACCAGTTTTTGCAAGCAGATCGAAAGCACACCACCGTGCCTCACATGGGCCTACTATACCTCCATCGTCATAGCCCATCTGCAATATTTTTCATCTGCTTCATCACCCCCCACACAAGAGACCAACCAATGGGGCCCCCACCCTCAGCAAAAACACCCTCCTCACATCATCAGTGAGAAAAAAATTTCACGCTTTGGGACACTCGTCTCTGTGTTTTGTACAAATCCAATCCCATTATTTCATTCTTTTGGTAAGTATAAAAATACTGCAAATAGTGAACAACGTCCCCCACTCATCCATCCATTTTTTCTCCCATGGCAGCATTCCCTGATCACTCTTGGTCGGAGTATCACACCTTTCACACATAAGCCATCATGACATTCATAACCAACATATACCCACCCTAGACGTCCTACCAACTCTAGGGATTTCCTCAGTAGAAATAGTTATGATTGCCTCCAAGTTGCTTTTTATTCTCCGACCTTGGGCCACTGAATCCCCATCATCAGTTTTCAGTCACCCCTCGCCATCATGCCCATGTTAAAACTATCACATCCAAGATCCTGATCCCTTGCATCAGTGACTCTCTCGTTTGGTTGAGGCTTCCTTTTTGTCGATTTCAACTCCTATGTTCCAAAAAGGAAGCAGCACCTTCGATTACCCCTCACCACAATTGGGACATCCTCGGGTGGCACTGTGAGAATCTTCATTGACCACAAATGTCATCGGTCCTCCTAACATTCGACTATGACATAGGCTTTCATGTCAAGATGGTATCATGCCTTACAACCATTTTACTTTGATCAAATTCGTCGAAGACCCATTCCAGTATGTGCATCTCATTTAACAACACTTACACGGGAAGGTCCCATTCATACACCCATGCGTACAATGAGAATTTATATTCCATACCAAGATTACGCATGTGGGTACCACATTCCACCTATTTTCAAAGAAAAAATGCCATTGAGGGCATAAAAATTCGTCATCATCAACCAAATTAGCAGATCACTACCATACTAGTGACACATACATAATATGTATCTATCAATTAGATTTGTTTATCTATCCAAAGCATCACGAGCATGGGACATGCTCGCCTTGTAGAAAAATTGTATTTATTGTATCATACCATTTATGGTAGGGATCCCACAGGACATGGTCGCTCTTCGACCCGCTGTAAGGCATTTCCAACTTTTTTCTACACGTAGGTCTCTCTCTCTCTCCACACAGTACACAGAAAAGAAAATATAATGTATTTCGGCTATACAGTTCTTCATAGACCTCACACAATAGGGGGGAACTGTTAACACTGGAAAATAAGAAAAACAAAGATGACATTATTAAATGTCAGACATAAGGATTTATAGGGCTGAGGCACATTAGAGAATCTGAAATTTTTTTAAAATCTCTAAGGTCCAGAGGAAAAATAAAATGCGCACTCAAGACACTCGAAGAATACGCCTTCGCGTGTATTTTTCTTTGATAGGTGCGCCTTTGCGCGACTTTCCCTCCAAAAGCCGTGTGGATCTGAGAGTGGCGGAAGTCACTTTCCGAGACCACAAGGCACACTCCAGGAAAATTATCCCACACTTGAGGCCGCCCAAGGACAACCCCCTAATCCTCCTTGGGAACTCAAGGGAGCACACAATGGAATCAAGTGGTGCACAATGGAATCAAACCCCTCTCTTGGGTCACCATCCATCAATGTACCAAGAGAGGGTAGGAGAGTTTGAATTCATCTATAAAAGGCCACCAAGAGATGAACAAAAGGAGAGCACATTGTTATGATCGAAAAAATTGCTTTGAAGCAATCCAGCAGTATGTAATCTAGAGCAGAAGTAGAGAGGGGATTCGATTGTTGGCCATCCAACAACTCCAATCCTTTGGAGTAGAGAGAGAGACCTTGCCCTAAGAAGCTAGAATGTAAAAATGTCCTTGCATCAGGTCTTAGAACTCCATAGTTCTAAGGGCCCCTTGGCAAGTGTGTAAACGTATTATCTTTCTCCTTAATAGCAAACAATAAGAGGGGACATTGATTCCATCGTTAGTATTATTGTTTTGTCTAACTCTATATGAGATTTCATGTTTTTGTTTATTTTAGTATTGTTTTCTCTTTACATATGCATACTATATCATTATTTAGTGTGCTTAATGTTTCACAACATGTTCACTAACCTGCTAACTCTTTTGTTTATCTGTGTGTGACCAAAGCTTAAGGGGCAGCGACCACTTCTCTTAAGAAAGTGTGGATTGGTACACTTGTGCACCAAATCCGCCAACACAACAACCATGTTGGAGTTTTCTCACCACAACCTGTAGATATATAAGAATAAAAATTATTAAAACACCAACAACTCTCACACTTTGACATCAAGAGCAAAGGGCGAACAAATTCTCCCCCTGAGCACATGTTGAGGATTCAAATTTTCAATAAAACACATGACTCTATAACTCATGACCTGTCCTATCACCAAGGACACAAAATTACTTCAAGGATCCAACTGAGTGGATTTACATATTGACTCAACTACCCAACCAAGTGGGTTTAAAAATTTGACCAGGTCCATACATGACTCAAAATGACAATCTCTACATTAGAGGTGTCAACATGAATTTTATATCAAATTACAAGTATAACTTTTTGAGAGATCATAATATAGCAACCAAAATAGTGCCAAAAATGCAATCTTTTCAGTAAGGAAAATACTCCCCCTAAACCTGTGCATCCTGAACACCTTCAAAAACCAATTCATCAAAGCATATTCATCAAGAAGATAAATATCAAATAAAGGAATTGTAAGATGAATACGAGAACACCAGAATTTACCCATCAACACCTGAGGACAAATATATGACCCAGAATTTTCTGAAAGCTGACCCATAGATTTATGTCATCAAAACCATGTGCGACTTTATATAGATATATTCGATTATATACGTGACTTGCCTTCATGAAAACTCCGTACTGAATTTAATCTTCTGAAATAAAGCAAATTTTATAAGTGAGGCACAAACAAATCCTAGCTTCTGTCTTATATATTCAAATGCTTCCCTGGGAAGAGGTTTAGTAAATATATCAACAACTTGTTCTTTGGAGGGAACATACTCCAATTTAACCATTTTCTGAATCACTTTTTCTCGTAATAAGTGATACTTGATAGGAATGTGCTTGGTTTTGGAATGCATAACAAGATTTTTTGAGATACTATTGACACTTGTATTATCACATAAGATGGAGATGGGAGGATAATATTTAATTTGAATATCTTATAATGTCTCCATCATCCAAAGAAGTTGTGTGAAACATGATGCGACAACCACATATTTTTCTTCTGTTGTAGATAAGGCAATGGAACTTTGTTTCTTGCTGAACCAAGATACTAATCGGGACCCCATATACAATGCACCACCACTAGTGCTTTTTGATCATCAATAATTCCATATAAATCTGCATCTGTGTAAGAATGAAGAGTAAGATTAACATTCTTTGGATACCATAGACCAAAACCTTGAGTCCCTTATAGATATTTGACCATTCTTTTTATAGCCTGAAGGTGTGACTCCTTTGGATTAGCTTGGAATCGTCCAACAATCCCAACTTCATGCATATTTTTTGGTCTAGCCCCGGTTAGATTAAACAGACTTCCAATCATAGATCTATACTCTGGTTGGTTTACCATGGGAGAATCATCATGAGAACTGAGGTTACATCCGGTCACCAATTGAGTTCTCACAGGTTTGTAGTCTTCCATCCCATACTTCTTCAAGATTTTCTTGAGACATTTTCCTTGTGATAGAAATATGCCATATGTTACTTGTTGCACTTGTAAGCGAAGAAAGTATGTTAGTTCCCCAAGAAATGACATTTCAAATTATTTCTGAGAAGAAAATTTCTGACTCATGGACTCTTAATTACTCCCAAAAATGATGTCATCAACATATACAACAATAATTAATAATTTATCATTCTCATTATTTTTTTATAAGTTACTGTCAACACATCCTTGTGTGAAACCTTGTTGTTGAAGATATTTTTCAAGACGATAGTACCATGTCCAAGAAGCCTGCTTGAGACCATATAGAGCCTTTTTGAGTTGGAAAACAAATTTTTCATCATTTCCCAAAATGAATCCTTCTGGTTGTTCTATATAAACTTCTTCTTCTAGATCACCATTGAGGAAAAAATATTTTACATCCATTTGATAAACTTTGAATTGTTCAAACTTGAAAAGGAAAGAAACATTCTTATGGCTTCAATTCTAGCTACAGGTGCAAATGTTTCTTCAAAGCCTATACCTTCTTACCCTTTAAAAACAAGTCTAGCTTTGTTTCTAATAACATCTCCATTTTCATTTAACTTGTTTTTGAATATCCATTTTTTTCCAATAACATTTCTGTCATGGGGTCTTGGAAACAATTCCCAAGTATTATTCTTTTCAATCTGATCAAGTTCTTCATTCATGGCCTGGATCCAACATTCATCTTTACTAGCTTGATTTACATTATGTGGTTCAATGGTGGATAAGAATGCCAGATATCTAGGGGATCCTACAAGAGTTATTCTTGTTTGGACACCTGATCCCTTTTCTCCCAATATTTGAGATTCATGATGATTCTTTTGAACATACCTGGATGGAGCCTTTCTTGATATATCTTCTTCTGATGCTTCATTGGGTTCTCCTTCTATATTTTTGTTATTTGATGAGGGAAAATATATATCATCATCTTCTTCATTAGTTTCTATTTCCATTTTGGGAGTTGTGAGAGACTAATCAATTACAACATCAATACATTCAACAATCTTCCAAAGTCTTTTATTGTAGCATTTACATGCTTTACTTCTAGAAGAGTAATCAAGAAATATTCCTTCATCTACTTTAGGCTCAAACTTACCAAGTTTTTCATCATTGTTCTTGATAAAACATTTTCTTCCCAAAAATCTAAAATTCTTCACAGTGGGAAGATCACCATAGCTCATATGAAGTTTTATCACTATTTACTTGAAGATGAGTGTTACATGGTATTTTGTCACCATCCATGCAATCCACATCTTGCACATTGGAGGACCATTTCTGTGACTTCTGTGTAGTGTCATGCCTTGCAAAAAGTGTCATTGCATCCCTTGGCATGAGAAGAAAATTTCCTCTGTTGACTATTCCTAGAACAAACCATCAAAAACATATGATTTTGGGTCGGTGCTGGCAGGCAGTTATGGCCTTGTGCCCATAGAGAAATTAACACTGGGCCCCACGCCCATTGGCACTCTGTCTCAGTGAACTACCCACGCCAAGCAGTTTTTGATTTAAAAAAAAGATAGAAGCGAAGTTTCCATTGCCAGCTACTTCATGAGCGGAGTCAGCATGGGTTGTTCGATTGAATAACGTCAAGCACCTTCCTTTGGCTTTTTGTTTCCTACATTTGGGCAATCTCCCAAAGGATAAGGCATCCCTTCCACCATATGAGGGATCCCAACCTCCTCCTCCTCTTCTATAAATACATCTCTCTCACATAGATGCAGCTAGATGAAATGGTTGAATAACTGAACAGTTTGAATAACTGGTGTGAGATAGAGTAGAAAGAGACCCATTGTTGAGAGAGAGCCTAGGCTTATTTCCTCGTCAAGTCCAATTCCCTGACGAATGCTTGAGATGCGTTTTGACTGGACCCACTCAAGGAGGTTGTAACGTCAAGGGTCTTTTGGTTGTAAACTATTTCTCTCTTCTTATTAATACATGATTGATGTTTTGGTTCCCTTCTTGCGTTTGATATGATTAATCTTGTGAAATACATTTAATTCTCCTTAACCAATTAGATAGTTATGAATGAAAATATTGTTTCGTATGCTTCTATCGTTCTCTGATCCTTATGCAGGAATCTAAGTACCACTGCTGAAGGACCGCGACGTGTCAGGATGAAGATTAGGAGACTGCCACCATAGCTATGACAACTACATTGGAACAAAGGTAGGACATCTATCCCGACTCAGTTTCATTCATTAACTAGGAATTGACGCATTAGCACGTCCTCTTGCTGCTAGACCCACCCTAGAGCTAGAGGGATCGCCTCTATCCATAGAGGGGATTTACCTACACAACAATGAGCCTTGTTGACAATATTTACAGAAGTATGTGTTGCTTCACCCCAAAAGGTATCAGGAGTCCCAGATTCATCAAGCATAGCATGAGCCATTTTTTGAACTATTCTATTCAGTCTTTCTGCCATGCAATTTTTTGTGGAGTTCCAACTACAGAAAACTGTCTTTTTATGCCATATTGTTCACAGAAATTAAAGAATTCATTTGATATAAATTCTCCTCCTCGGTCAGATCTAAGAAATTTTATTTTTATATCTAATTCATTTTCAACCAAATATTTGAAGATCTTAAATTTTTCAAATGCTTCATCCTTATGTTTCAGTGAATCAGTCCAACACATTCTAGAAAATTCATCAATAAATAGAATATAGTATTGTTCTCCACGAGGTGAATTTTTCCTTAAATGACCACATAAATCAGTATGTATAAGTTCAAGAGGCTTACTTTTTGATCCTTCTTTGACATTAAATTGCACCCTAGTTTTCTTACCAAATTGGCATGATTTGCATATGGTTCTTTTAGGTAGACTGATGTTGGGTAGATCACGAATAACTTTGATTTTGCTAGATTTATTATTTGAGAGAAGCTCAAATGTCCCAATCTTCTATGCCATAACTAGTTTTCTATAGATTTACCTAGATAGCATTACTCTTGGCCACCTTTAAATATATACAATTTTTTTGTGTGTTTTTGTTCCTTTTATTACAATTTTTCCCATGTCAAGTTCATGGACTACACATTCTTTTGAAATAAAGACAACTTCATTTACCTGATCACACATTTGATTCACACTCAACAAGTTATGCTTTAATCCATCCACATACATAACATTGTTAGCTTTAAATTTTTCTTTCAGAAAAATAGAACCTTTACCCTTAATGATAGTAGGAGAGTCATTCCCAAAAGTAACATTATTTCCTTCTCTAATGCATTGTAGGAAAGAATTTTATTTTTATCACATGTCATGTGTTTTGAGC